>JALPQI010022038.1:0-15089 GCA_025490895.1 Thaumatotibia leucotreta
GTTTCCTTATTGAAAAGAGCTAATTAAGCTCTTGCCAAGGGATCTGAGACAGACCCTCGTGGGGGATTAGCCGTGTAAAGGCGCAGGAAACATGCCGCGTCAGCGGATCGTGCTAAATTATACACAGATTGCGTGAGCCCTATTCGGAAATCGAATTTTTGGTTACAGGCTACGATAGTGCCGTTTATATCGTCAGTCAACGTAGCCGAAACGTTACCTAATGTAATTGCTGTAAAACTGTTTTGCGATTGAAGGCACGCTGGCGTGAAAAACGTACAATGGCACTCGATATTTTATGGCTGGCAAAAAATACAAAATAAGGTTGCCCACCAAAAAAATTTTTTTTCTGAAGCATTATTAAAATTTCTTAATTACCTAAACATTAAATGAGCATTTCCAAAAAGTTTGTACATTTTTATCATGTCTTTGACATAAGCTGGTAAAAGTGATAAAGTGGAATAATGCTGAGCGAAAACCACCAAAATGTTCCAAAATGTTTGTTTGGAAGTTTCCTCTTTTGTTACCAGATTACTGTACATTTTTGGTAAAACAAGAAATGCCTATTATCAATACAAAAGACGTTATTCAAATGTATTTTTTTTTTGAGAATTGCTCATATATGCTGCACTGCTGAAAACGGTAATTTATTTATGATTCGAGTAGTACTTTTGATTTCAAGCTAACTAGCAATGCACCGACGACATTATGTTTCCGAAATTTATACCATTCTCTTGGAAACTTCTTGATATTGTTTTTCAAACATTTATTACTAAGGTTTTGGGCCAATTTCTATAGTATCAGTAGGCTTAGCACATGATTGGTGCGACAGTATGTCGCTGCGAGATAGATCTCCCGTCCTTCACTAGCTATATTAATAAAAGAGGGATGGATAGACTATCTCGCGGCGAGATACTGTCGCGCCAATCATTTGCTAAGCATACTGATACAGTTATACCAGTATGTAGGTAACTCAAAAGTCAGAGGTTGCGATCGCCAATTGTTGGGAGCATAGCGTAATCATGATAATCCTTATACTGAAAGAATATGTTCTAAGTGGCAACTTGTATGAAAATTTTCCCATGAAAATTTTAGTAATTTTAGCTTCTGCAACTTGCACATTGCTATTTTGAACCCACTATATAGAGAAGCGGCGACTCACACTCAATACGCTTTCAGTATCACTTTGATACGATGGATGAAAATTCGAGAATACGGACAAGAACGATTAAAATTGAGTAGCGTTGTGAAGCTGCGGGTATAGCGTGATACGGGTTAATGGCAGGCAGATGCCAATTTAAGGACGAATCAATCTAGGCTTAGCCTAAAGTTCATATTATATCACCTACTTCAAAGGTACCTACAGTCAATTAGGCCCTTTGTAATATTTAAGTGACTGGATGAAAATATTTAAGCCATCAATGATCACCTGTAACATAGGAATAGTTTTTGCTCCGAAGTGCTTGTAAGTAACCGATATAGCTCTCCAAATCGCTAAACTGAAGTGGCGGGCGGGGCACATTGCGCGTAGAACCGATGGCCGTTGGAGCGGAAAGGTTCTCGAGTGGCAGCCACGTACCGGAAGGCGCAGTGTTGGTAGAAACAAGGTGGACTGATGACCTGGTGAAGGTCGCAGGAGTTCGCTGGATGCGGGTGGAACCGGACCGGTCATTGTGGCAATCTTTGAGGGAGGCCTATGTTCAGCAGTGGACGTCTTTCAGCCTTTCCTTTCCTTTCCTTTCCTTTCCAACTCATGGTACAGTACAGCTAATGTTAATTAATACCTATATGTATTATAAAACATATTTTACCTGATACGCGCTTCCTAACGAAACCAAACAAATACAGGTAGGTACATAGGAGTATTTTTGCTACTGCTAAGGCAAAATAATGCGATCTGATGTTCAAGTGCACCGAGCCTGAAGTTCACACATGGCGGCCTAAATAAGTCAGAAAATAAGGTAGGTAACTTGATTCGGAGACTTCACTTCGCAAAAACATAAATCTCGAAACTTCTTCACCCCGCGAGTTGGGTTTTACACAACAGAGCCGACGGATGTTTACGATTTAAAAGGTTTTCGACGTAAAATATTAATGTTGGTAACACTTTTTAAAGGGATTTCGTGAGCGGAGTAGGGAACATTAACGGGAGTTAAGGGTACCTAACACCTTTATGGTGTTTAATGGGATCATGATAAAGATCGAGGTTTGTTTACATTGTCAGTTAATCTGTTTATGTTTGTGAGATATTATGACGAGCATAGACGTTAAGACGATGGTTAATAAAAATATGTAAAGGCAGGTCGCATGACATTCACACGGCCGATTAACATTACCCATCAGATGAATTTCATTCAAATGTTTGCGATCGATTTAACGATGACAGCTGGTTTGGTACAACTTGTTGAATATACAAAACTTTTATTTTCATTATATATTTTTAACCGACTTCAAAAAAAGGAGAAGGTTCTCAATTCGACTGAATTTTTTTGTTATACGTATGTTACCCGATATCTCCGAGATCCGTGAACCGATTTTATTTTTTTATTTTGTGATCGAACATGTACAACCCCGAGAGGGTCCTATCGGCACCAAGTTGGGGTCTGATGATGAAATCTTGGAGAAATCGAGGGATCTCTTCAAATGTTGTATGATGCTTTTGCAAATTTTCATTCATTTACAAGAGTTTGCATTCAAAAAGTAGGATTTGATGATTGGAGATGATAGGATCTTGGAGAAATCGGTTGAAGTTTCAAATTTTTTATTTGGTGATTATGGTGAAAGAATATCCTAAATCAAAATGCACAAGATCACACTTGCCTGCCAAATTTAATGTGGGCCAAGTCGAATGCACAGTTAATGCAGCCTGTTGCCAGGCCTACTACCGCGAAAATTAATATTCGTAAATTTCGAGCATTTTTCTCTGTCACTCAAACGAAGGCGTCATTAGAGTAAGAGAGACAAATCCTCGAAATTTACGAATTTCGATTTTCGAGGTAGGGCCGCTGTGCGTCGTTGTGTATGACGATTATTAAATTGTTTTACTTATAAATGATTTGGCCGCATGGTCACGGTAATAAGAATAGGTACATTTGACACCACCCCAACTCCTCCCGTAGGCGTCGTAATAGTCAACTATTAGATTGAAGTGTCACTGACCTTTTATTTATTGAAGATTGATGATGCGCAGCATCATCATCATAGTGGACACACTACTGCGATCGCCAGTCCGCTTGCCCAACGTGGCAATAATGGGTAATTGGGTATCTCCTAATGCGTCCGTAAGCTATGTAGGTAATAAGATAGGCTTAAGACTAATGCCTTATATTAATAAGGTTTTGTACTTCAAAATAACTTCAAACCTTTTAAATCTATTCTAGCAGCCACTTCCATTAAGATTAGCTCTTGTTTGTATCCATCAAAACTTGTTTTGAAATTAGGGACTGAAATAAATCTTCGTCAATTCTGAAGTGAAGTTAATAACGTATTGGAAAGTTTTACGCAAATATTGTTGGACGAAACGAGAGCAGTCAATATTCGTGCGAGCCTACATGCCGCGTCGGCGACGCAAGTCTGTCAGTTCGTTCCAAAAACAAATAAAACTTTGTTATAAATTCGCTACACTTCAACTTACTGCGTGGCAACTTTTTGGTGAATTACCTAAGTAATCTAGTTCATAAATAAATATTATGAGATGGTCTTGTAAAATCAACCTAAAACCACGATAAACTCCATAACGCTTGTTTTCACACTATTGAGGATACCATTACCACAGAATAAGTAATAGTACTACGTACCATTACATAGGTGATGTTGTCATGATGTGTCAGTGCAAACGGAAAGGTACCTGTCACGACTCTTAAATAAAGTCCATTTTAAACACCGTGACAAGGTACCTTCCCGTTTGCACTGAGACGTATAAAAAACAGTCATTACTTAAGAACATTTTTTATGATAATTTGTGTCTCCTGATCCTGACCGTAAGAACATTACAAAGTACTTAGTAAGTACGTAATTGTGTTCCGTTCATATATATATTATTACCTGTTATCATAAACGTTTGTATGATGGTAACAGACGGTATATTCGTTATCTCGGATCGATCGCTTCTAGAGCTGTACCATGATCTGCCGACGTGTTATTAACGCGGACTTACTTTCTATCCAGCTCGCTCGCACCAATTTTTTTTATGCTGGCATAGCAAAGTGGCTCCACTCCACCTGATCGTAAGTGAAAAGTAGGGCCCAAATCGCGGCGGCAACGAACAGGAGACCAGCAGTAACCTGTCAGTTGCCACCGCCTTGCTGGCCCGCTAGATGCTTCTTCACGCTTCGTTTAAAGGGTATGCGAGTAAGAGTGCCACGTACAGAAAGTCATAATCATCATCATCATTTCAGCCAAAAGACTTCCACTGCTGGACATAGGCCTCCCCCAAGGATCGCCAATACGACCGGTTCTGCGCTGCTTGCCTCCAACGGGTTCCCGCGATCTTGACCAGGTCGTCGGACCATCTTGTGGGAGGTCTGCCTGCCCACACTGCGTCTTCCGGTACGTGGTCTCCAGTCCAGCAGTTTCTGGCTCCATCGGCCATCTGATATTCTGGCGATGTGCCCAGCCCACTGCCACTTAAGTCTGGCAATTCTGAGAGGAATGTCGGTTACTTTGGTCCTCTTGCGGATCTCCTCGTTTTTGATTCGATCACGCAAGGAAACTCTTTGCTCTCTCCATTGCCCTTTTTAGTGACTTTGAGCTTTTTGAGCATAGTGAGCGCTCACGTCTTCGTACCGTAAGTCATCACTGGCAACACACACTGGTCAAAGACAGACAGAAAGTAAATTCGCGTGAACATCGCGACGGCAGCTCATAGTAAGCGCACTGCTGCTCTGTCGATGAAAATTTACGAGTAGGGTGTGGAGCGTGATCCTATTACATTTCTTCGAGCTTAAAATGTTGAACGCCTTAGCGCTATCAATAAAGCCTGAGATTCGAGTTAATGCTGTCAGTAATCTTGCTTTAGTATCGCTCAGTATTGGATTTACGCTAGAGAAAATAGACTAATCTATTGAACATATTGCGAACTACAAATCAAATTATTTATTAACTAAATATTTTGATTTGTACTTTTAATTTTTCTCCAGTAGTCACACTACTTAATACTATTTAAATTATAAATATTAGATGTCATAAACCAAACAAAAACGACCAAGATCACCTATGTCCGAGGTGGGGATCGAACCCACGTACTCAGCTTTCGCGGCTGATGCCTGTACCCCTCGGCCACTCGGTCTTAGCAACCACCGGTCAAATTTCTCGGGTATATGCAATCCCTTACAAGGCTAGGCGCCTTTGACCATTCTCTGAGGGTAAGCAATACATGCCTGCCACCTCCTATTTAGAATACTTTACAGTTTTCTAGAATAGCTAGAGAGAACTGGTGCTGCCATCTATTGAACATATTGCGAACTACAAATCAAATTATTTATTAACTAAATATTTTGATTTGTACTTTTAATTTTTCTCCAGTAGTCACACTACTTAATACTATTTAAATTATAAATATTAGATGTCATATACCAAAGAAAAACGACCAAGATCACCTATGTCCGAGGTGGGGATCGAACCCACGTACTCAGCTTTCGCGGCTGATGCCTGTACCCCTCGGCCACTCGGTCTTAGCAACCACCGGTCAAATTTCTCGCAAAAATTCAAAAAATTGTAAGGGATTGCATATACCCGAGAAATTTGACCGGTGGTTGCTAAGACCGAGTGGCCGAGGGGTACAGGCATCAGCCGCGAAAGCTGAGTACGTGGGTTCGATCCCCACCTCGGACATAGGTGATCTTGGTCGTTTTTCTTTGGTATATGACATCTAATATTTATAATTTAAATAGTATTAAGTAGTGTGACTACTGGAGAAAAATTAAAAGTACAAATCAAAATATTTAGTTAATAAATAATTTGATTTGTAGTTCGCAATATGTTCAATAGATGGCAGCAAAAGTTCTCTCTAGCTATTCTAGAAAACTGTAAAGTATTCTAAATAGGAGGTGGCAGGCATGTATTGCTTACCCTCAGAGAATGGTCAAAGGCGCCTAGCCTTGTAAGGGATTGCATATACCCGAGAAATTTGACCGGTGGTTGCTAAGACCGAGTGGCCGAGGGGTACAGGCATCAGCCGCGAAAGCTGAGTACGTGGGTTCGATCCCCACCTCGGACATAGGTGATCTTGGTCGTTTTTCTTTGGTATATGACATCTAATATTTATAATTTAGACTAATCTACTCACTTGTTGCAGTTCATGTAGTATTAGATATAGGGTGGCCAGTAAGCAGCCCGACAAACTTGAAAGGTGTATTCCTGAACAGGTTTTGAGGCTATTATGTCAAATGAACTTTTCTGGATTCGGCTTAGTTTAAGAGATAATGACATGTTTTTCAAAAAACTATTTACATCATAAATCACTGAAAAATACCTGCACGATTAAAATTCTTAAGCTAATAGTTTTCATCTCGACATACACACTGATTAAAGTTAGAGAAAATGAGAAAAAAGTTTCAGAAAAATGTTCAACTAAAAAAGTAAATTTAAAAAACTCTGAAAAAAAAAAATCTTTCCCTACAAATTATTACTGGTCACGTACAAAAAATTTCAAAATATCACAAATTAAGAATTAAAAAATTTTTTTTTTGTTCGAAAATGACATGTCACATATTTTTTTTACTTCTTTTGTCATCAAAAATGCATTGGTAAAGTCTGCCGGTATACTCACGAACAGCCTGTATAGGGTGGGCAAAAAAATTTGCTATTCCACTGCCAGTGAGATTTTGGGAAGCCAATTAAACCCCTTAATACACGCGATAATTATAATCCGTTTATTTCGTCTTAAGTATTTCATGATAGATCGTCGCGGCAACCGAAGAAAATAGGTAATATTAAAGGCAGTTTTTTTTTAAAGTTCAAGTTTCAGAAGTACCAGTTTAAGTTAACAACCCCTCTGAAATATTTTATTTCATGAGTAATCCTATGATGTAATCCATGAATAGAAGATTAGGATTGCCACAAGAATTGCGCTTAAAACTCGGCTTTTACTGTTAATTAAATCCCAAATAAGGTTCTCTCAATTATTTTTAAGTGGCTCTGTGAACGCGAGATTAATTTGTTCATAGGTGATGCGTCGGTTCGTATGGGCGAAAATCAGAGAGTCTTCCTCGAATATAGATAATAGAAAACTTTCCGGCTTCTGTCTCTGTCTTTCCAATTACGCCTTCATTGATGGCAGGGAGAGATATGTGAAATTTCGATTATCGGGGTTTGGAATATAGGACCTCAGCAGTCAGGCTGGTATAATGTTCGTCGGAGCCAATTAGTTCGTCAGCTAAATTGTAAATCCGTGAGTCGAGTTCACACTCCGCGTTACACTGTTATAAGGTAGTAGTAGCACAGATATTCGTAATACTGCGGTAGTACAATATGAAACACGCTTATTTGTCGCTCTGGCTATCTGATTATAATTCGTTTTTAGGGTTGTAGTAAACAAGGAACCCTTATAGTTTCGCCATGCCGTCTGTCCGCAGCATAGCTCAGTGGCCGTTAGTACTAGAAATCTGCAATTTGGTACAGGTATAAATATTAATCATGCCGACAAAGCGGTACAATAAAAACTAGAAAGAAAAATTCGGGTACCTCCCCAACTTGTGAAGTGAGGATGATTTTTTTTATTTGCTGTAATCCTATAGAAGGAAGCGGTGGTGGCTCAGTGGTTTAGACGTTTGACTCTCAATCCGGAGGTCGTGGGTTCAAATCCTGGCTCGTACCAATGAGTTTTTCCGAAACTTACGTACGGAATATCAGATGATATTTACCATTAGCTTTCGGTGAAGGAAAACATCGTGAGGAAACCTGCATACATCCGTGAGGAAATTCAAAGGTGTATGTGAAGTTCCCAACCCGCTTAGGGCCAGCGTGGGGACTATACCCCAATCCCTCTCATATATGAGAGGAGGCCTGTGCCTAGCAGTGGGACATTATAAAGGCTAAAATATTATATTATTATATTAATCCTATAGTGTGGGGTATCATTGAATAGGTCTCTTAAAAATAATAAGGGTCTTAGATAAAAGTTTTTTTCTGAACTTCTTAGATAACCAAAAAAAATGTGTGGGGGGACACAATTTGTTTTTACTCTGGAGCGTTTATCCCTCTAACTTTTGAACCGTGGGTCCAAAAAATATGAAAAAAATCATGAATACTTTAAAATAAAACTATTTCGAACATAATTGGCCAAGCCGTTTTCGAATAACTACGGAACCCTATACTGAGCATGGCCCGACATGCTCTTGGCTGTTTTTTTTAACATTTACAGACAATTTCATTCTGGAGCGATTATAACCGAAAATACTGACAAAGAGAAAAACTTTCATCTTAGACCCTTATTATTTTTAACCAATTTAACGATATCCCACACTATAGGATTACAGTAAAATAAAAAAAATAATCCCCTCTTTACGTGTAGGGGTACGCGAAATTTTTTTTTTCTATATTTTATTCTATCACTTTATCGTCGTGATTAATACCGATACCTGTACCAAATTGAAGATTTCTAGTACTAACGGCTACTGAGCTATGCCGCGGACAGACAGATGGACTGATGGACAGACGGACAGGCGGACATGGCAAAAATATAAGGGTTCCTTGTTTATTAGGGAATCCTAAAACACTAAATATGAGGATGTGTCGGATTTCTCCAGCCTTTGCTGTGTAAGATATTGCTGGAAGGTAACGTAACTGCTGCCGTGTGGTGACGGCAATAAGAATACATTTGTCACCACCCCAACTCCTCCTGCGGGTGTCGTAAGAGTCGACTAAGGGATTGGAGTGTCACTGACCATTCTACAAGATTGATGATGGGCAGCAGCGTCATCATAGTGGACACATTACTGCGATCGTCAATCCGCTTGCCCAGCGTGGCGATTATGGGCATTTACCTCCTAATGCGTCTATATAAGCATAGTTAATAGGAGAGGCCTACGTCCAGCAGTGGACTAACATAGGCTGATGATGATGATGAACGTAACTGTACGGTGTAGGGCAGTTTGTAATTTCAAGGGATATTTTATACCGGGCCCGGCCTACTACCGCGAAAATCGAAATTCGTAAATTTCGAGGATTTTTCTCTGTCACTCAAATGAAGGCGTCTTTAGAGTGAGAGAGACAATCCTCGAAATTTACGAATTTTGTTTTTCGCGGTAGGGCCGCAGGTTAGGCAAATATCGCTTAATGCTATTCGTTTACCCGGAAAAATACGTTTAGTATTTAAATAAAAGCATGAATATTTTAAAACATCGTCTATTGATTTTGTATGCTAGTCTATATAGATATAGGTACATAATATAAATATTTGGTTTCAATTCGTTTCAGTGTTGTTTTCCTGCTATCATGGATTATTTTTATTTTACGAATATTTATTACTTTTTCAACGATAGAGATACGATATTTTTATGATATCATCATCATCATCATCATCATCATATCAGCCGAAAGACGTCCACTGCTGAACATAGGCCTCCCCCAAAGATTGCCACAATGACCGGTCCTGCGCCACCCGCATCCAGCGGACTCCTGCGACCTTCACCAGGTCATCGGTCCACCTTGTGGGGGGCCTACCTACGCTACGCCTTCCGGTACGTGGCCGCCACTCAAGAACCTTCCCGCCCCAACGGCCATCGGTTTTTTCTGAAAACGGATTGTTAGTTTTAGGTGTGGGTTAATAAAGTCTTTAAACATACAAAAGAGCGATGGTTTTTAAATTGAGTACCTAATTTCTCAGAGTGAAGTTAGAAATGGGAAAAAAATATTATTGTGATATTTATAATTAATTGTGTTTAGTAAGAATGGTAAATAATACAGTTGACTACTGAATAAACATCGGAATAAACAATAAAAAAAATACCACCAAAGTTTCTTGGCTGAGATACTTAGCTTTGATTTTGATACCTGTATGCTTAGCACATGATTGGTATGTCAGTATGTCGCGGCGAGATAGATTTTCCATCTTTTACTAACTATATGAATAAAAGAGGGATGGATAGTCTATCTCGCGGCGACATATTGTCGCACTAATCCTGTGCTAAGCCTACTGTCCTGTAATAAAGTGGTTACTTATAAGACCGCCTGTTGTGTACCTCTATGTGTAATAGTCTGTTTTAACCTTGTTTTCTTTTTTGTTAAGGTGTGCAATAAAGGGTATTCTATCTGTCTATCTTACTTAGTGGGAGCCATTTTTTCGACTAATTGTGCAAATGTGCACCTACATAATTCTATCCAGGTCCTCGTCCAAGGCATTTTGCTAGGAATTGTTATGTAATGCCCGGAGAACCCATCACTGGTAGTAAACACTGCAAAAATACAATGTCAAAGGATAAATCCACACAATCTCTTAACACGCTCATAAGTTTATTTATAATTTCAACTTTCTTTCAGAGTCATAACGTCGAGTTTGAAATACACAATGCAATGCATTAAGGGCGTTTTAAACGCTTTCATAATCCGGCTTGTCACAGCTCTTTACAAGTAGTTTCCCGAGTTTTATGACACGCGCTTACACAGATTTGTATGACCGTTGGCTATGTAATTAATTTAGTTTGTTGACAACTCTGATTAAGGTAGCTTAACTTCTTGCTACGTTTGAAACAAAGATGTTTGATTCTGTAATATGAGAAAGTTTATAGCTAAGCTGTAAACAATAGATGTTTTGCGAGTTTGTAGTTCTCATATTCTGTTTATGCATTTCCGTATACAATGTCCCATCGGAAGTTGCCTGGATGAAGTCATATAACTTCAAATGAGTCTCCTGAGGTCTCGCGTTGCGGTTGGTGTAACCCACGGATCAAAATTTGAAGCGACCCACAAACATTTTTTTTAATTTAGGTGCGGTTATCTTGCTTAAAGAAAAACAGTTTTTTGTTAAAGAGCCTTTTTTTCTTAAATAACTAAATCCGTAAACAATGTACTGTTTTTTTATACGTTTGAAGGGTCCACGGAAAAAAACGTGTCCAAAGCCTAAAAAAATTATTAAATTTTTTTAAAGTAAAAACATTTTTATTGTAATATCAATAGCTCATTTTATCTTCACGATTGCAATTTAAATGCATTAATCGCATCTTCCTTGTGTCACGGGCTATTACGTCCCGGATTTTTGATAGGCTTGCGCGGGGATACAGATCCAACACGTAGAGCCCTTTGCAGAAATTTGCTGTGTTGTACACCTGCTGCAACCCATTCACGGGCACAACAATAGACATCCGTAAACCGGTCCCAAAATGCATTAATTTATTATTAACAATTTTCGCTTTCAAATGTATACTGGACTCTTAATAACGCCGCGGCAGCTTATGTCACGGCTACAATACTCTTCTCTAATTTGGCTCTTGTTAGTAACGTTATGAGTGTTATGACTTATATTGTAACAGGACAACTCGAGGATTTTTCTCTGTCACTCCAACGAAGACGTCATTAGAGTGAGAGAGATAGATCCTCGAAATTTACGAATTTCGAAGTTCGCGGTAGGGCCACAGGTATTCAGACACATGACAAATTTTTTTCGTGTCTTGGGTTAGCCGTGTAAGGGAACAAAAAATGCCCCTGACGTTTTTGGTTCCTTAATATATCCTTCTTAGTAGTCAAAAGTAAAGGCAAAAATATTCCTCTTTAAGTTATTAATAACATACGTGAATTACAAAAAAAAACGGACCATTAGTTTATGAAATATATAAAAAAATAAAAAAAACTTTAAAGTGACATTTCACAAAAACTGTCAAATATTTTGACATAAGATTTGGCAGAATACTAACTAGCATTGTGACCAATACGTAGGATATATTAATACGTAACCAAAAACGTCAGGGGCATTTTTTGTTCCCTTACACGGCTAACCCCATTGCTACAAGATGTTTATAAAATTCAGAACGCGAGTGCGAATGTGAATAAAATTGTTAGTCGCATCAACTAGGTCAGGCGTGCATCGTATCGCACGATGTTTATAAGTCCCACTACTGGGCACAGCCTGCCTGAGATGCATGAGCTCAAAGTGGCTGGTTTGAATTTTCCCACGGTGTTTTCCTTTGCCGAAAGCAAATGGTAAATATCAATTGAAATTGTCTGTATGAATACAGTGAGATTGCATAAAATCATTGGTGATGGAGCCAGAATTCGAACCCGCAACCTCCGGATAGAGTAAGAATAAGAATAAGAACAAGAATAATTTATTGAATAATTATTAACGAATTAACAATAATCACAAAGATATCCCAGGAGTCTCAAACTAGGCTGAGCCTGTATCTTGAGACTCAAAAGTCAGTTAATAGGTAACACAAAGTTAAAGTATAACATTAGTTTAATAAATAAATAATTAAGATAATTTGTGTAAGACGTGTGTGAGTGTGAATGCGTAAGTGTGTGTGTTAGTGTAAGTATGAGTAGTCAACCCTTCTAAAACATGTCGTTAAAATTTACTAAAAGTGCCGATCGCTTGGACCATTCGGCCACTAAACCAATACCACATCATATTGCATCATCAGCCTATTTCAGTCCACTTCTGGACATAAGCCCTCCTCCTATTACCTATGCGTATAAACGTATTTTGTAAGCGGTTTGGCGATCGCAGTAGTGTGTGCACTATGATAAGTATGATGACGCTGCTGGCCATCATCAATCTTCAAGAAATGGTGAGTGATACTTCACTTCAACCCATTAGTCGACTATTGTGGTGACAAACATATTGTTACTGCCGTCACCACCAATGAAGCCACCACACCAGCATCTTCTTAAATCTAAGAATATTAGACGGGCGATCTTAGTTCTAACTAACAATGTACCTAGTATGCGTCCATGTCCATATGCCAAATTCATGTCTATGACATCAGGTAGCCAAATAGTACATTGTGCACCAAGGGAGGTAAGTATGGAATTGATAACGAGAGTGTTAGAAGCCCGACGCCGTAGTGATTTAATGACTCGAATTCATCACGCTTGCGGACAAAAAAAGAAGTTTTAAGACATTATATTATTGACCGATTCGTTGCGTGTTCCATTTTTAAAAACTTTTATCTATGGCGGCGAACAACTTTTTTTTTGATACGCCAAGCGTGCCTTACGCCATAGAATATGATGACACGCCTATCGTGTCATACGCCATTCGTTAAAAACATTCATGACACGCCTGGCGTGTCATCCGCACTGAAACGGTTAAATTATGTACTGACGTTTCTATTTCTCCTTAGAGATTTTCACTTTTCTATTACTCCCGCTACGCATGCAAGCAATGGCGCGCTTAGACAGCAAGTGTGACGAAAAATAATATAATTTACGCGATAGCTTGAATATACAATTCTGGGTCAAAATTACCGCCTAGAGAAAAAGAAACACGCGTTCACGGTATCAAAATGTCAATAGGTAATCGCTTTACATATAACTATTGTATTCAAAATATGAAACCAGTAATGTACCGATATTCCCGCAATATTAATAAGCGATTAAAACTAAGCACATCGTTCCAAGCCACATATAATGTATATTTCGGGTCCCGAGTTAGCTAACTCGATAAATTTCAGTACCCCCAAATTTGGAAGTTAACATATATTAATTGACAATGTGGTCGGTAATTTGGTCTGCTAGTGGTTCTCTGGTGGCCAGAACCTCCCTTCTGCGAGAAAGGGGGTTAAAGCGTTTTAGAATATACGAGACGATATCGTGTTAGATCGGAGATTACCTTATAGCCGGCGCGGCGGTAATACTACTGAAATAATGATATAAAGAGCCGCGTGGCGACGGCAGTAAGAATACATTTATCACCGCCCCAACTCTTCCCGTGGGTGTTGTAAGAGTCAACTAAGGGATTGAAGTGTCATTGACCATTTATTTATCGAAGATTGATGACGGGCAGTAGCGTCATCATAGTGGGCTCACTACTGCGATCGCAAACCCGCTTGCCTTGCGTGGTGATTATGGGCATTTACCTCTTAATGCGTCTATACGCATAGTTAATAAGGAGAAGCCTACGTCCAGCAGTGGGCTGAGATAGGCTGACGATGTGATGTGATGTGTTATAGATTTCCTGGCTGTCATAAAGTAGAAATATTTGACCTGACAGTCATGTGTTTTACCACAATAACTGCTAAAAGTACGTACCTACCTAAATTTTTTTTCTTCGTTATAATTTGTCTGGCAGAAACTTGATGCATAAAGCAGCAGACCGAGCTCTGTGGCGTACCTTGGGGAAGGCCAATGTCCAGCAGTGGACTGCAAAGGGCTGATGATGATGATGATGCTAATGATGATGATGATTTTTGTCACGTTGAGTTTCTAGGTGAAATAATTAAACTTCTCCTCGGACTGGTTAGAAGCTGTCGTAGATTTTATATTTTAGAATATATATTATGGACACAAATCATGACGATTAGAGACCTTTTACATCTCTAAATCTTAATATCTCTTTATTCTGACAACTAGAGGACCTTTACATCTCTAGTAGTATTAGATATAGATACTTAATAATGTTGCGAACTTGTACAATAATAATTATTTTTGTTTAATATTATGATCCTTTATTTATTTCTGTCTTTATAAAAATGTCTATAATAATCTTTTTTTTTATGTAATACATTCTTTAATGCATGTTATTTTAATAAGATGTATTATTATACTGTTTTGAAAAAATAATTCCACCTGAGTTTCTTACTGGTTCTTCTCAGGAACGGCGTAGGGTTTGAACCAGTAGTAGATTTTTTTTCTCTCATGTCAGACGATTCGAAAGTGCTTATTAATAAGCTTACTTGAATAAAGAATAGTTTGACTTTGACTTTGACAAAACAGGTCCTACACAAAGGACATTCGGATAACAAATTCGTCGTTGCGACTATAAAATCCGCTGTATTTGATGTATTACTTTGAAATAGTAACCTAGCGATTGTGATTCTATGATACGTGTAAGTGTGGTTGATGTTGTACCTATGAGTGTTCGTTGTTCGAGTTATATGTATTTCTGTGCAGAGAATGGGAATATCGCATAACAGACATTTTTATAGGTTGAGTTTCGT
>JALPQI010022039.1:0-15464 GCA_025490895.1 Thaumatotibia leucotreta
CTTAGATATTTACAGCTTGTTGTAGGATTACTACTACTTTTTTCTGCGTTTATGATGAATCCTAACGCTTTTAGTAGTTTCTTAGACATTTCCAGATTATTTAAACAATCAGTATAATTTTCACCAATCAAAAATAAATCATCTAAGTATATAGATGAGATGAGGCCACAAGACCTTAGTAATTTCATCACTGGTTTCATTAATTTTGTAAATATTAGGGGGGCCGTGCAAATACCGAACGGAAGTACATTGAATTCGTACAATTTACCGTCCAAAATGAATCTCAGATATTTACGAGAATCGGTATGGATACTGATTAAAAAGTAAGCATCTTTTAAGTCTAAAGTGGCAATGAAACAATCTTTAGACATAAGTTTAAGAGCAGTGCGCAGGTCTTCTAACTTGAAATGTTGGGTATATATGAATTTATTTAATTCTTTCAAGTTTAGAATAAATCTCTTTGTACCGTTAGGTTTTGGTATGAGAAATACCCTTGAAATAAATTGTCCAAAACATGGTTGACATTCAGAAATAGCTCCTATTGACAAAAGGTTTTCTATGGCTTTGTTAAAGTGTCTACTTTCGCTGTCGGATAGACTGGAGGTCGGCAGTGGGTGAGTTTGGGTTACTGGTTTACTAAGTTTAATTTTGTAACCTTCTACCCACGACAAAATCGTCCAGTCACTTGTTATAAGTGACCATTGGCTTGCAAAGGATGCAAGACGACCAGCGTAACGTACCGTGGAGTCTAGCGGCGGCGGGTGTGCTTGTGCTGATGCGATGACTTGTTGGAGGAGCTCGCGTGGTGGCGCCGACGACGCGGAGCATCTGCTGGCTGCCTGTAGTGCCTGTGCTGTGGACCCGCTGCTTGCCTGCGAGCCGCGGGTCCCACTCTCCAGTTTAAATTCTTCGCCGTACTTGTAGACTGTGAAGGCTTGAATTTCTTATTTGCTTCAGGTTTCAAGTCGATGCTAGACTTGGATACGGCTTTTGCTGTTCTCAAGGTTTCGGGCAAATCAGTGCCAAATAGATATGTATCTATTTTTGTCATCGCTACTTGTTCTTTGACCTCTTTCTTTAATGAATAAAGAGCAAAGTTTCTTCTTGCTTCAGACTCAGTATGTTGTATGTCGCATAGAATACGACCGGTATCCATCAACTGTTTCAAAAGCTCGTTATCTTTATGTTTTTTACCGAGTTGCGATGTCAATATACGTCCTATATTGGTAATGGCTGTCGAGATCTGTTTTTGTCGTGATTCAATTGCTTTATCTCGACTTATCACTATATCAGTTACTGCTGCCTTGATCTCAGCATTTAATTGCGGAGCAGCTACAAGCTTAGCATTGGCAGGTACTAAGTATTTTTCTAGAAGTTCCTTCTTTGTATCGTCATCTAAAACCTTCGTTGCAATATGTTCAAATCTAAGGGCAACGTCTTTGTTTATTTCTTCACCATATTCTAAAGTAATTGATGGATCTGTACCGAGGATTTCTATTAGGTCAGCCGGACAGATATCACCATCTGGTGTTACCAAAGATTCTGTTGTATTCATAACGGGCTCGCTGGAAGCTGGTGCTGTAGGCGACTGGACTACTGGAGCTGGAGGCTCGTTCATAGAACTACAGCCAGGGATTGGAGACATCTGCGACGCGTCACGCTGTGGGGGACGAGCGTCGCGTGGCGGTGGTGGCGGTTCATCCCTCGGTACCGCTGTGCCACTCTGTGCACTAACAGGTACTTCGACAGCACGCACGGTTGTATCTCGGTCTGAAAATAGGAGACATACCCTAAGTTTGAGATACACGTACGTCGATACAGTCCCACAGACTGATCTGAGTACGTAAGTATTAGAATACATGGAATGAAACAGTCCCGCAGACTGATCTGGTCCATGATCTTTACAAATACTTTCAGGCACGGGTTTAATTACAATTACATGATGTGAAACAGTCCCACAGACTGATCTGGTTCATGTACTATGATAATTCAAACCATGGAGGGTACTTTTACATCTCGAGTTCAGCCCGTGATCCCACGGATGGCTCAGACTACGTAATTACGGAATATATTTCACGACATGGGGCGAAACAGTCCCGCAGACTGATCTGGTCCATGCTAATATACGAATAACACAGCGAAATAGTCCCGCAGACTAATCTGATTGCGTTTCGTATATATTTTTGTATGTACCGCACTTATAAGAATGAAGGAAGTGTTAAAAACTTACTGTTCTGGTATTCCGGTTCTGGTGATGCGTGTCTCGAACATGAGGATGATGAGCTTGTCGATGAGCATGTGGAACACGACGACGGCGAGGCGGGAGTTTTGTTCGAATTATATTTTACAGATTTTTCAAGTTTTTTAAGGCGCTTTGTTAAAAACGCTATTTCCTCCTCGTGGCCTCGCTTCGACATTTTTATAAATTTAGGAAGGTCCGAAGTGGAAGGCACGAAAAATGCGAATGAAAAACGGCCATCGAACCGAATACAGGAAGGGTAGGTAGTTGAGTAATTTTTTAAATTAAAAAGTTAAAGGTTGTGTTGCCAGATCAGGCACACAAATTTCCTCAACTACGTGCTGAAGTGGTAACGACTATGCGTTACTACAATGTGTTAAATAGTAATGTAAGTTACTAATCTAGAGGATGAAACACGAGTATAATTACTTTTATAAGACCCTCTTACCCACACACGCATGTGCCGTTTTAGGTGGCTTCCGTAGACAACTCGGTAGTGCTTACAAATGGGGACATTTATTTATGCATTCTATTCAATATTTCTGGTTGTTTCTATATATTTTAATATCAATTCATATTATAACTATACATATATCGTTGTTAACCCATAGCTTACGTACCTGTATTACGTATTATTTTTAGTTGTATTATAAGCGTGAACATTAATTTTTGTGCTCAAAAAGATGGAAATCGAAAACAAAAACAAAGTTTTATAACACGATCCGATTTTAACTAGGTAAGTACCTACAAAAAATAAATAATTGAGAAATCGTCATGCCACTGTAACAGCGTTTTGAGGCGACATTAAATTTAATTAGACTTCTGTGGAACTTTAACTCGACACCTAACAATTTGAGATGATCACGGAGAAGTCTTAATTAGACCAACGTTCTTTTGGGTATTTTAATTAATTTAAGTAAAATTATATCAGTTAATTCCAACATTATTTCCTACTTATAATTATTACTTTTGAAGTTTAATAACCGAATACTATCAAATGCTGTAGTCATAACATTTAGCATCAGATGTGGCTACCACAATTATTTGTAATTTTTTCATGTAACTACTGTAATATTAGGTCGAAATTCTGAACACCACGTTATTAACATATACACATATATTTTTTTTAGAAGTAGTTTGGAACGTTTATTCATTTAATCATAAAATATACAAAAACAGAATAATAATTTAGACTAATTAAAAATAAAACCATATATTTTTGTACGATTTACAAATCATTACGTAGACTTTTTTAAAAAATACAATGAATCAATAAATCTAGGCTATCACCACACTCATCATCATACTGAAAAAATATAATTTTAGACTAAAATTAAATATGTGTTGGGCATTAAATAGACTCAACGATATCTCACGAAAGTCAGAAGCTGGCAGGGATAAGTATGTTTGACGTGATCCCATTGTTTGGGCTCGGAATATACACTCACACTGAAACATTTACGGCCCAAGTGAATATCACAGAGAGTTTTCAAAATTAATACAAATTGGTGTGGTGTATAAGCTGGCCCATAAACAGAGTCTGGTTTATACCGATTTAAACTTTTACGATATTCACGTAATACTTTGATGAAACGGGATTTCATTGCGTATACGTTGACGCTGATTATTCTGCAAGAATTCGTTAAGTATACTAATGAATATTGATTGACCTTGTAATTTAATCAATGCAGTAAAAAAAACTATAAATAACAAACTTGCCATTTTGATAAAAAAGAAATATCAAAACTAGGGAACAATACCTTTTATGCGACAAATGTTTGCAAGCTCTCGTGATATATTTGATCCCTCACAGTGCATTAAGTAGATTTATTACACATAGAGAAATACCTGAAAGAGCAAAGGTGAACGAGACAAGATTCAAAAGACATATTAATAGTGGGTAAAACTTTTACACTCACAACTACAAGAGAAGTAACTTATGCCACCATTAAATAAATTATGAGGCTGAGATTTATTAAGAGTATAAAATGAGTTATAGTGAACTGAAAAGGTATTCTATGTAAATTTCTAGAGTAGTTATTGTTGGTATTAAGTATACAGTGTGGAAATTAAACTCAGGCCCTGGAGGAAAACTACTTTAAATCCTTAAGCTAGCTCATTTTACTTAAAGGAAACATTCCTTTATTTCGAACCAACGAAAATAAAAAAAATTAACACTCTGTATTTTATTATACTAATCGGTAGTATTAATATTCAGTATAAAGTTTTTCTAAAAAATATTTGGTTACTGTTCACTTTTAACAAGTAAAAGACACGGGGTCATGTAAAAATGTTGTTTATCAAACTTGCTATGAAACCGTTTAAGAGCTAAGGATTGCGGTAGAAAATGTTATTAGGGGCATACACCACAACACTTTGCTGAAGGCTACAAGAAATTTATTTCAACGGTGACTAATGTTGTGTAGCCGGAACGACGAGGTTCATTTCGAAAAAAATATCAGTTAAATAATTTGAGTTTTACAAAATTGATAGTAAAATAAAGTTGATGTTAGATTTAACAATTATTTTTATTTTTAAAACCGAATATTTTTAGAGAAACTTTATCCTGAATATTAATGCTACCGATGTACCGATTAGTAATATATATTTTTTATTTTTATTTTAGTTGGTTCGAGTCCCGGGTGAAGCAAGCGAGTTAAAAAAAATCTTTTAATGCAGATTTGTTTCTTTTCAAAAATAAAGGAATGTTTCCTTTAAGTGAAATGAGCTAGCTTAAGGATTTAAAGTAGTTTTCCTCCAGGGCCTGAGTTTAATTTCCACACTTTATATTATTTTATGTTTTAAATCTCGAGAGCGTTGTGCACGATTCTGGTTCACCGGAGACCAACATTTCCTTCAGGATTTTAGCCGCCTGGTCAAAACGCAGAGAGCTGGCCAGTATGGCCTGAGACAGTAAAATATCATTGAAGTGAATTTGAAATTGAGAAGCCTTGTGTATACGTACAAGACCATCATCAAGCCGGTCGTCACTTATGTATGGCAGTGACCCGCTACATATACAAGCCATCCGTGTGGTACAAATGAAGATACTGAAGTGGATATCAGGCATCTCCAGGAGTATGTCTTTAATAAACTAAATATTTTATTGTGAATACTACATTACATTATATACGAAATACAATAAAAAGTAAAAACGAAAACCATAATTACCTCCTAAATAGTACTAAACTAAACATATTATACCTAACAAATGACATATCTTCAGGATAGATATAATATAAACGATTCTGATTGATTGAGTCAGTATTTTAGCAAAAAAAATTGTACCTTCCTTAATTTACAAGATTATTTATGATCTTCTATCCATTCATATACTCGTGGGTACATATTCGAGTGATCTGGTCGATGCTGGTCAAATGAAAGATATTATATTATTTTTGCGGAGCTGGAATAAAGTTGGAATACCTTTATCATGCTAAATATGTTTCAATTAGTCGTCTAGCTGCGCAAAATAAGTTCATGTTACATTACAAAAATATCGATTGACATTAAACGAAGCCTTACTTAAAAAAATGTTATTTTTTGATTCGAGTATATTTTAAGTCAATTAGCATTATAATACAACATATTCCCACTGTTTATTGCACAAATACTCACCTCAGTAAAATAATAATATATTTAAAACACAAAAGGTATATGTTTAAAGTTGATATAATATAATGAAAAATCTCTAATCTAAAGCTAAATTGATTCGTGTAGCATATCCCAAGATATTCATTTTATATGTTCTAGTTATACTTATCAACTTTTTCATTTTATTACCTACATCCTAAAAATAACCCATCTGGCATACAATTGTGTGAAAGAGCTTCGCCCGGCCTTGCGAGTGCTGTATCAATTTCGTCTCGATATTGTCGGTACGGAAATAACAAGGAAAACGTTTCTTATGTACAACGTCTTTTTCCGCAGATAAGAGGCATTTGGGTGCTCGGCCTATTGAGAGATAACGGCATTTAGATATGACGTATTTATTGTTACAGTCGTATGATGCTTAATTCTATGTACAAAGTCACTGCGAAGTGTATTTTATTCTGTTGTAAGTAGATGAATTGTTCAATATTTACACTATTGCAATATTGGTACACATTAGTGTACCTACCTATTACTACAATAGGTATACTGTATCGGGTACCTATATTTCTTTGCATTTGTTATCATCATTTCTTCACTTGGTGACAATTTCGCAAATTCTCAAAACTTTGTAAATAGTGATGTACCGTTCCCAGTAACTTCCCTAAAACTGTATGGGGAATATTCCCAAATACTAACTTTCCGTAAAGCAACATTGGGAATCTGCCGGAAACAACATAAGGGCCAAGTATTGAATTCTTTCAATAATAGATAGATACCTATTAAAATATTTTGCGGACTAGGTTACTCGCCCATTAAGAGGATTCCTCTCGAGTACTCTCGGCCAAAGCCCGACGTGTACTGCGGGCTGGAGGGTGTGGCTGTGTTCGGCTGAAAACATTTAGCAAACCGTTTAATTATTTAATTCCATATGTTTGAGTCCTTTTCTTCTTTATTTCCTCCGTTAGACATACGTCTATACATTTTTTTCCATACATCGCAGTTGCCGTTTACGTTTTGATTCTTACGTTAGTTATAATGAAATAACCTATTATTATCAGTAACCTAGATAGCCTAATCATAAAATAACAGATACTCTCTCTATTCCAAGGAGTCAGTAGTTCCTTATGTCACTTATATGTGTACAAAATAGTCACTTAATATTGTGTGTACAAAATAGTCATTTAACATCTAATACGTTATAATGGTTCGTATTAAAAAAATAATGTAAAACTTCTATATTAAATTCTAAAAAGCTTATTATTCAGAGTGTTTATGGTGTGGTTGCAGACATTCTGCATGGGAACGCTTTGATGAAATATTTTACGACACAAATTAAAAATCCGCTTTGACCGTATGAACCAGCAGCAAGATACAATTATAAATATTAATTATCATTCATAATTTCACGTTTGAATATTGGTATAATAGTATACAATAATGATGATACATACCTCACTTTAATAGGTGGATTCAGAATACTTGTACCTAACACTTTTGAGCTGTCATTTAGCAATTTATCCTTACCATCCGATTACAAACATGCTTATCCATAAATAGGTATCTACAGCATTATTAAAGACGCCACTTTTAAATAATTGTTAAATTATCTGATGGAAAACGATAAATATCACTCTCTATGATTTAGTGCTTATTTTTAAAGACATCCTCGATAAATCCAATTTTTCCAACATCCTCTCTAATATAATCAACATAATATCCGCTTATTGTTATAGTGATTGTTGTAATCGATTCTCAAAATGGGGTCGGTCGTCTAGATAAACTACGAAATAAAGAAAAAATGCGGAATATTTCTTATCAGCCATTACCAATACCTAAGTATTCAAAAGGTACTTTTTACTTTGTAGATATAAAATTTTTCAATATTTAATTATATTGTAAAACTATGTTACGAAGGCGTCTTTGGGTGATTACCAGCACTTAGTTACGACGGTGACCTATTTCCTATATTAATAATGACGACTTTATAGGAAATACCCTACACTTCGATTGTGATAATGTAACTTGCGTAATTTTCCGTGTATAGAAATGAAAAGCCGTGATTAGCCATGTATATTACGATTGTTTTATGACTACAGGGATGTGTTTAAATTAGGTATTATTTACACATTACACATTGCTTTGTCAATCTGTCTAAAATTTTATTTAATTTTTAACGTATGTTGTTCCTATTTTTAAGTAACATTAAATTCTCAACAAGTATTAATATTTTTTTCTTTTTTTTACATTTTCCATCTAAATCTCTACGCTTCATAATACTCCTCTATACATAAGCATAAACAGTAATTTACATATAGCTAACATTTCAACTTAAAATGTAAACATAAATCTTCATAATAAATATAACTTTTCACAGAATTCAAAAGACATACTAACATAAACGATTCCGAGTTTCCAGGCAAGTCACTGAAAAACATCCGAGAGACTAACTGAAGAACATCTGAAATCCATTGATTTATTAATATTAACCGATAAATTCCTGACATAATAAGATCCACTTGATGTATTACTAAATTAGATTTACAATGCAATTTTAGTGCTGCATAAGCCAAGGATGTTAAAGCGAACTAGCTTTAATCCACAGTTTGTAAGAGCGACCAAGGAACTATTAACACGCTGGTATATCGAGAGGCTCCCCCTTCTATTTGTGCGGAATTGTGTACACTCGGTCTAATTAAGAACGCTTGCAAACACACGGATAGATCAACATCTCACAAATGAGTTTGTCTAACTATTCTTAAGCTGTACCTGCCTGTAATTTAATGAACGCCTACAACACACCCTAAACTTATATTAGATTGAAGGCTTTAAAGCCCAACCCATGTAAGGAAACTACACAAACCGTGTAGTTAATGACTGGGCTGATCGGACAGCCGCCGACGGGCAATTTATCAAGGCATGTATAGACAAGTCCAGTGACTCGTCAGAACCCCAAACAGGCAACGTATTTGGCCCAGTTTTGCTTCAATATTTATTACGCAAATAGGCATATTAGCCCTCCTCTAGTCGCTCCTTTTTCCGTAATCGATATTCAATAACGTGACTCAAGTTATTTCATTTGATATCGCCAAGCCGTGAAATTACAGACCAGTAAGAACGTGTATATTGTATACTTATTTACATTGGATACTATTTATACTAAGACTTTCGTTAAAAAAACACGTTATTTGATTATTTTTATTTATTTAAAAAACTCGTACCTAATTGAAACAACTAAATATTTAGACTAAAATATGTAAATTACTTGCTGTACCCGTTAAGTGTACAAAATATAAATTATTTACTGTAATTACTATGTAGGTTCTATATTTATAGAATTTGGTGGTTGGAATCGCTTAATTTATATGTTTATATTTAGCAATAATAAACAAAGCAACGTACATTTTGTCCCTAAGAACTACCTCCCTATAGCAGTAAATTGCTAAGCTTCCAGCGAACCAAATACAAAAAAAGCCTTTTCGTAGATTTATTACAATAGTTATTGCTTCAGGCGCGAGTCTAATCATTCATGAGTTAGGTTTTGTGCAGATACTCGCGAGAACAACCTATTTTGACAACTACATATACCGTGTTTACCTTGAACACTCTTATAAATCATACTGAGCAACTTTCAGTACCTATGGAACCAATCCCGGAACCAATAAAAAAAACTTTTTCAAAAAATACGTAATCTCGACATTTTGTATAGGGAGAAATGAGTTATGTAGCTATTTCGGTATCGTATTATAATTAAAAAAACAAAAATGTTACGAACAAGTCAAAGCAGTGCTTTTTGACGAGATAACCTTGAAACCACACTACTCTTGCGTCGTCGCGTATTTCAAAATAAAGTAGGAAAAAATAAGCCATTTACTCTATTTTCTTGTAGAATTTATATTATTATAGTAGAAGTTTTGTTCTTTGATATAAGAATGATGATGGGCAGCAGCGTGTAGCGTGATCATAGTAGACACATTTACCCAGCGTGGCGATTATGGGCATTTACCTTCTAATGCGTTAATAGGAAAGACCTACATCCAACAGTGGATAGGCTGATGATGATGATGCGAAGTTTTATGCTCGTAAAGGTATAACAAAATAAAGTATCCATAAAGGCAAACCTTTTAGCCTGGTGATGACCAAGTATAGTACAGTGACAGTATGACGCTAAAGTGTCGGTTCTGAGCTTATTACAACTTGTCCGCTGTCAAAAATCTGTTGACACTTCACAACAGTAATACCTACTATTATGAACATTTCAATGATTTGTTTAATGTATGTTACCGATGCGTTGAATAGAACCATAGCCTGCATTGAAAGAATAACAAAACATTTAAAAAATCGAGTACTAGGAACAAAGACGATGGTACTAGGTATAATGTATTCTACTTGGTCACCATGGGGTTAAAAGGTTTGCCTCTCGTTTAGATACAATAATGTAGTCTTAACTTATCCCGTATCATTGTTATGAAAACTTATCAGAATTCGGAATAGCTTGCGCTTTTATTTAAATGGAACGCTATCGGCGGATATTAGCAACCCGACCAAAGATGACAGACGCGGCGGTTAGCGAGAAAATTTAAAATAAGAATGTCTTTTTGAATCATTTTTAAAGCAAAAAAATGCAACCGTCGACATCTATACCACTAATTGGAGTTCGAGGCCAAAGAAACTACGACAGATGCGTTACTGTCAAATTTGTCAAAGTCTCTTATGTCATTGTCAAATAAAGTTTTCAGGTTTCGACAACCTTTTTGTCATTGCTCCTTGTAGCCATGTTTTTTTGTCATTTAATTTATTTATTTAAAATAATTTCTAATAAAAACATTACATACCCAGGATGTATAATGTTTGTACACCTATCTGTTTAATATGGCTGTCACAACTAGGATTTTCTTAAAAACACGTAAATACCTAAAAACTTTTCTTTTCTCTATTGACATGACAAAATTTTATCGTAAAGAACTTACAATGATAAGAGCCTACGTTTCAAAGCCTATTTTAAAAAGAAATTGAATTACTAGTGAACTCAAACGACAGCGTGCCATATTTATTAAGACATTATGGTTAAATTACTGAGTGAGCCCCTGCCTTATTACGGGTTAAAATGATGGGAAAGAAATTTGGAAATGTAAAATGAAAGCATTTTTTTATTTTATTTTTTATTTGTCTTCTTTATCACTTATCCTCCTGAGTCCTGGGTAAAAATCGAGTGGCCTCCCATAAAATCCAAGAGTCCTTTATAACCCTCTCAGTGTTGAGTCCTGAACTTATTTTAAGGTTTAAAATGAGTTTGTCAGATTTTTGTTGGAACAAAGTTGGTGATATACCAATGATATACTCTAAGTGGTATATTTTGAGCAATTTTTTTACAAATTATTTGGGCGTCATAGAGGCCTCTCGGCTTTTATGTGACTAAAATTATATGTATAATAAATCTGGCGAATATGTGTCATTTTGTATGAAATTAGGTGTATCTTTAAAAAAGTAAAATTTTACGAATACGAAATGTGAACAAAAAAAACGCTATAAAGTATTATTCTGCAATTTTCTAAACGTATGCAGAAATAGGGTTTTAATTTATGTGTAAATTGTTGTACCAAATGTTATTAACACCTGAGGCGATACAAGCGCAATACCAACTTTGTTACTAATAATTGCGGATAATTAAATTTTATTAAAATATTTTATGTTTACGTAAAAATAAGTAAAGGATATTGTCTATATAAATCAAAGAATTAAAATTACCAATAAATAAGATATCTCAACGCCTGTTTTTAGAAAATAAGGATTTACTAATGTAAGAACATGTCATTATTGTCGCAATATTTTCGTAGTTTCTTTGGCCTCGAACTCCAATTACTGGTATAATCAAAACTGTACAGATCAATAGTTATATTGCTTTGGAATATAATTCCTTGAATTGATTTCTGTAAAGAAACTACATCACTCGCAGAGGTTTTAAATTTTTGATATTTTATCCATACCAACTCCAAATTTATTTTTAAACTATGTATTTCATAACATAATAATCAAAATCCTGTAAAAAATCAAAATTTCAATAATCAAAATCCTGTATATTATACAGGATTTTGAATACATAAAGTATATACTACTTAGAATAAACTATGTATAAAAAAGAGGTCTACGTTAAAATAAAATAAAACACATTATTTTATTTTTTACATGTTATTCGTATTACTTGAAAATAAGCTCTGACGGCAGAGGTTTTAAATTTTTGATATTTTTTCCATACCAACTCCAAATTTATTTTTAAACTATGTATTCCATAACATAATAATCAAAATCCTGTAAAAAATCAAATCTTTCAATAATAATATACAGGATTTTGTATACATAAAGTATATACTACTTCGAATAAACTATGTATAAAAAAAGAGGTCTACGTTAAATATTGAGTATCGTTTATTTGATTACGGCATATAGGCTACAAATCCACAGAATATACATCCAAATGAAGGGTTGAACGATAAATTATTTGGGTCGAAAACAAAGTGAACGAGGACCAAACCAATTTATTCTTTTTTTTTTTTAACCGCGAGGAAGTTCTGTTTAGCGATACAATATTTTTCACAGAAATGTATACAGGCCGAGGATCCAACCTTGCAAATCATTTTAATGGATAATTAACCCTGGAAAGGGGAAATTTTCCGCCCTTTCCAAAATTCACGAGACATTTGAAGCTATTATTTAATTTAGTTACTTTGACGTAATTTTGTTACCCAAAGACGCTACAAGGGGCGCATATACCTACCTAATAGATAAAAAACTTGTTCTCTTTTGTTACAGATTCCTGTCTCACTGCGTTCAACGTGATATTTAATGACATTCATATTTAAGACAATGTTGAGAAAATGCTTGAAGATGCAAATCACGTCGAAGTGAATGACAATGATTACCCAATAACAGAACACGCAGAATGCGACCTGGGAGTTCCGGACTAACGTGATGCAACTTGTAATGCTAAATTTCTTAATCATGTTTGACATAGTGTTCATATTCTTTCTGTTCCTGATTGCGGTGACGTGTGTGATGAACTACATGCCTGGGAAGAGTAAGAGGCAGGAGGTGATTGAGGAGGAGGTGGACGATGACGTCATCCCACCGCCCCCGCTGTTCGACGACGACTGCCTGCCGTCGACCAGCCGCGCCACTAACGTCGTCATTCCGCCACCACTAGATCATGTCGCTAATGCTAAAGACGGGTGTCCTATACACGTGGTGTAGTGTAAGCACTGAATAATATGTAAGTACCATATATGGCCTCTCTAATTACTTCCCTAAATGAACATAAATTAGTGAACTATTAAGCCAGATTAAAAGTAATTCTAACAGTTAATATATATTATATGGATACGAATTACGGAATTGTCGAAGTTTTAGACATGATACAAATACGTATGAACCATATATTCGGATTGAGATATTGCCCTATTCTTCTATTAGTAAGTTATTTTGTGGAATAAACCTCGTGTAACGAAAATAGTTTTTCTTCATAACAATACAAGGAGGGTAATAGAGTCGATGATGTGATCTATCCAATAACTTATTTTTCATCTTTTCAGATCAACGTAGGAGTTTATTACGAAGAAGCCTTATGAGAATGTAGATGTCAAAAACAAAATGTAGGCATTTTTTACCAATTTGTCATGTATAAGTAATATTTCTTGTTATGTAAGACTAAAAGGTGGAAATTTTGGGACTCAAGAGAATGGTATGCACTATCAAATATCTCGGTTGTTCAAAATGTTTCTCGAAGAGATACCAAGTAACTTTGTTTACAGATACGCTTTCTTGCGTGGAGTACGATTTTACTTGTTGTTCGGACTCGATATAAGTAGACAAATTTAGTAATTAAGAAACCGATCGAATAGTTAAAACATGTATCGCATATCTACTCATTACTTGTTGATAACCTTCGTATCATTTGGCAGGCCCATGTCTATTGTGTTCGTCTATCCAACAGTAGTGTAGTGAGTTTGTTACAGATTGTCATTGTTTTCATCTGCTATGGTACCGAAGGTACTCTTATTTCAATGCAAAGTGTTCACATTTCATATTTTGCAAGTGCTTCTTTAAGATAAATGTGACTGAATAATAGATAACATAGATAAGGTTATATTATTATGTTAATAGTAAAATTAAAATATTATGCTATGCCTATTTTAAGCCTGCAAATAAAATTATTTAAATTGTTATTAATTTGTTTATGTGAGTAATAGTTTATTTAGAAGTACATTAGTATTATATGAATTCTAAGACACTGCTAGTGCTGCGGCTATTGTTGTCGACTTGAGGCCTAAATGATTGATAACCTATATTATTTATTTTGCGCCTTGAACATATATTATTGTCTTAGTTGTCATTTCTGAATTAAATAATCACTTAAGTGTCTACCTACGTAATCCAGACTACTAAATTCAAGTAAAATTTAGTCGAGGATGATTAAAATTAATGTAGATAGTTTGAAGATAGTTTCTTAGCGCGCATAATCCAGCAATCCATAAATGTAAGCATAAAACAAGTAAGAGTTGCATGCTTAAAGTTTATTTTAATTTAATGTAATTTAATTACACTATTATTGTTGAAATAACTCTGGCATAATAATAACGATAAAAAATACTTGTAAAATATGTTTTACCTGATATGTTAAGACCGTTAGCTAAGTTTATTTGTATGTTTGCTTAATATGTTTTAGTAGCATAACACCTCAAGAAGAGTAGACAGTAGAGAAAAAGATGTACCTAATAGATTCTTCGCATATCATGTTCGGTATATTGTTTACTTTTACAAAAGTTATTTTTTTTACACAAATAAAACATTTAGTGATCATACGTCTCCATATTTGATAGGATTACTAACTAGAATAATAAGGAAGATTTTCCTTGGAAAGTGTTACTTAATGGGTGGCTGTCTCGATTTTTTCGTGGGATCTTGCGTTTTTCAATATTATTATTTTTTATTTTTTATATCATTTTTAATTAGTTTTTAATATTTTCAATTGATTTCTTTCTACTTTCAAATATATTTGCAATTATTATTATGCGGGTTTTACAAATAGGATATTAATTTGTACGTGGTGCTTTTTTCGCACGGAACAAACATGTGTATTGTAGGACCAGTAGAAAAACGGCATCAAACAGGATTGCTTGATTCCAATAGTATACTCAAGTGAGATCGAGACAAGATTTCATGTGGAAACCTAGTCATATATAATTTCTTGTCTACACTTAAACAGGATGTTGTCATATTCAAACATCTCGTTTCTGATAGGGAAATGAAGTACAATTATGTATTAATTTTTAATATCTACAAAATGTATATTGATGCAAAGCAAATAATTATGGCTAACAGAGATGACTAATTCAGAAGTAATGTTCTAAGTTTCTGTGTGTTGTATGTATTTGAAATAATAGTGATAGTCATCAATTTGACACTTTTTTTATTACCTATGTCATTTAATTTATGAATATTTATAATTATTGAATAATATTTTCCTGAGTAATCTAAATATTTATTTGTGACAATAAGAAATAACTGCAAAACAGCATTTTACAAATAATCCATTGTTAGAACTGTCAGGTGTGTACTTACAACGCACCCGTTTAATTAT
>JALPQI010022040.1:0-19975 GCA_025490895.1 Thaumatotibia leucotreta
GCTGTTTTTTATTTTATGTTCTATAATTTGTTAACAATATTTTTTTAAGTGACATTCATCCATAAAATCGAACAAATGTCGCCTCACTCACTCAGAAAAGATTATTAACAATTTATAGGAAATAAAAATAAAACAGCCGCATTTTCTTTAACCTTAAAACGACAGCTATTTGGGATAAAAATATAAAATTCATACCTTCAGAAAACTTTACATAGCCAATTTCAATTCCTATTGAGTCCTAATACTGTCCCAAGATAATGTACAGTCAGCTACAGAGATAAGTAGACCCCCTTGCATACAAATTTGTATGCAAGGTGGTCTACTTATCTCTGCAGCTGACTGTACATACTAACGCGTATTCGGGCATTATTAACTGGTTCGAGTATCTGCCAAATTCCCGGTATTTTTCAAAAAGTCTTAAACCTTCAATTTAAAAGAAAAATGCGTGTTTTCGTCTAAGACATATAGGTTAAATTACTAGAGTAACTGGACACCGTATACATCAAGGAGGTTGGAACTCTTAGGGCGCCTATAGAGAGACGGCGTGACAGACAAAACCCGTGCCGCGCATATGCGTTTTACGCATATGTGCTGTCAGTACCTCTCGGGACGTCATGGGTATATAAACTATAAAAAATATACCAAGAATGCCACATTGCTCCGTAATCTGGTGCATGAACCAGTCTACGTACGTTAATAAATAAAATTCAAACGTTTCCTATCACAGGTAAGTAAAAAAAGTTATATTAAATTCAATATAAAATTAGTATGGGCGAGAGACATAGTGAAGAGACACTACGCTGAATTTGTTATCGATAGTCTATGTAAACTCTTACAACTAAACGGTGTTAGTAGAAATTCAAAATTTGTTCCCGAGTTACGGACGTTTCCTATGTATAAGTAAGTATAATTATGTGTATTTCTCTATTTAAGTACATATATATATATCGTCGCCTAGCACCCATAGTACAAGCTTTGCTTAGTTCGGGGCTAGGTTGATTTGTATGAGATTGTCCCCCAAGCATTTATTTATTTATTTATATTTAGCAATAATATAATATTTATCTAGAGTGCAGACAATGAAGCAACTATACTAAAACATATAGTTTAAGAAATTCTGACTTAATTTTTAGATTAGATTTCCTATAGAACCATGTGTCAGAGAACGCTGGATAACGGCGACTGGAAAGTTGAACTGGTTTCCGCAAAAACACGACACAATTTGTTCGGACCACTTCCAAAATGACTGTTTGGTAAAAACAAATCCAAGATCTATATTGTCATCCAATGCCTGTCCAACTTTAGAACTCCATCCTGCGTTTGACAAGGTAAGTTAGCTTTGCTAAATAATTTTATTATGTTTTAAAAGTAAAGTACCTTTTAAAGGATTTCTGATGTTATCTGTTAATACATATTAATTTAAGTATGTAATTTCCAGGTGTTTCTAGTCCCAAGTAACCCGTCTGATAATCTTTCAAGAAAACGTAAAACGGTACAATTTACGAATTTAAAAATATCTTTATACATCTAGTTAATCTGTCCTCATATATAATACCTTATATTACCTAACCATCTAAACTCCTTACAGTTGATCGTTTAATTTTAGTTCCCATTTATAGTTACAATTTTAATTGAAGCACCTATGATATACCTACATTTTCTTTTTGCGTTTTATTACGTAATATAAGTAGATATAGTTTGCACACCTTGAACAAACAAACCAATGCAAAGGTAACATATATAACTAGACAGAGGTTAAGCAACTCTGTCTAGCCTTACCCTTACCACTTGTTGTTTAACTTTAACCTTAAAGCTAACAACTTAATGTAAGTAGGTACTTATTGTAAATATAAATTCAAATAAATGTATAAATTTTACTGTTTTTATATCATTCATAACGACATCATTTTAGTGACATTTTAAAAATGAGAATGTTTGAATAGCTTTTTTCAAGTAACTTAGTCAAATAACTGTTGGTTTTAATCTATCGATAAAAATATCGAGCCATACCACAACACTATTTACATTAACATGTCAAAATTACCTGACACGGTCGATTTCACAGATAAAATATAGGGAAGATTCCGTGTATTAAGACATACATGAACAAACTATTGTCATCCTTCACCCCATCTCAAGACGTATTCCATAAGGAAAAAGAGACAAATAAAGTAGCTCTACTTGGTCGTGAACTCCATCAACGACTCCATTTTCTTGAACAATGCTACCAACCTGACTAGATAAAATGTCATTACTATTAGTGATGTCCAGTCTTCAATCGTATACTTTTATCGTCAATAATAATATTTTTACCAAATTAGGTAGCGAATACAGTAGGAATAAACCTTATTTCCTACTCAAAATCACGATCTTCTTCGATCGTGATTTCAAAATCTACATTTTAGGATAAAAATAAAATCACAAAGTTAACGAAATATTTTCTTTAATTAAAATGTCATAATGAGGGTTTCCTAAAACGTATGCCACTAGTTGGCGCCACTTAGCCGTAAGGTCCCGCTAAGAAACACAATTATCTAGCCCCAAAGAAAGACTAAGTAAATGTTTTTTTTTTTAATAAAGTTTAATTTTTTTTATGTATTTTTTTTAACTCATACAAAATATTTAAACCAGAAACTATAAACATAGAATTTAGACAAGTTTCTGGACCTGCTCCCGCCCTGGTGATTTCAGAAAACTCTCATTATAACATGTTTTATGGACTTATCATTCCTTAAAGCATACTTAACAATTTTGGTATGATGGCTTCTTTATAATTAAATTAATCAGTCTACACAAGTATCACATGAGCGTCATTATTAAACTAAACTTAATTTACTTGCTGGTTGACATGACATTGGATGATTATCAAATATGATGGGTAGTACGTCAGAATGTAATCACTTATGCGCGTACCCTTGCCTGAAACAACAGCTTAAAATTGTGCGGAGCATATTTTTGAATACTCTTTGGGTACCAGTCGTCTGCCTTTTTGATATTTTTGACCCATAATAGCCTTTGTTCAGTGTCCAGTGGAAACCTGTTGGACATTAAAAACATCGATTCATTTTTGAGTTGACTATCAATACATTTATCGATATCACGATCGGTCTCTTAAGTACCACACTATGCGATACAAATGTTTGAAACCCACTATTTATAATTACATTACGAATGTAAATACAAATGCTTTAATCACAAAACTACACATATGTATCCGACAACAAATATTGAATAAGATTTTCAGTTACTTTTACCTTAATAAGGTTCGAAATCTTAAAATTCAAGTCAAAACTAAATTGCCGGTGAAACGTAATGTCTTTATTTTGTTCATTCAGGTAACCCTGGCGGTTTTTACACCCTGGAACCACACAAGTCATCACTTTTATCACATTCCGTGCACTTATCGAACAGAAATATACATGAAAAGCTTTATTTTAATCACTTTTACTATTTGCGGTTTAGGTGCACTAGTATACACAAACAAAGATCGTTGACAGGCATTGCCGGCGTCACCCACAGATAAAATAGACTCGGTCTATCAATTTTATATGTCTATGGTCGATTTCTATGAAAATGACAACCAAGGCCGCCTCTATCTCTAAGGTTACACACTAAAGAGGTCCGTGCTCTGTGGTATACATATAAAAATGGAAAATATGCTTATAGTTAGAATTCATTCTAAAACGATGTGTCCCGTCAATGTCAATCACTCTCCCTCTTCCAAAGTGAATTATAATTATAAGCACATAAAGTTCATTTTTGTGTCCAGTTACTGGAGAGTGGTTAGTTACTAGCTATTTACCCTATATCTAAAAATCCTTAAATCTTTGCCTAGCCACGAAACACCCTGTATTTTCATATTCCACCGGAAACGTCGGTGAAAAAGATATCAAACATGCAATGAAATATTGTCGTTACGTTCCTTAAAATAGACTCGGAAGTATCGATTTAGGGCGCAGTAACTCACTGGGATGGAAATGGAATTTCATAACACTTTTCAGTCCTAGGCCTGAAAAGAAACTTTTTTTTTTAATTTCGACAACATTGTCATATGTTTTTATTTCTTTGTATGTTTGAGAAAAGCACCTCGTTACCTAGCCGGGTACCTATGTACCAACTTGGCCGGAAATCCTTATCTTCCCGGCCTCTGCTGTAATGTACTATTTTAAGAAACTCCATTATCATCATGCGTCCAATAATTATTTCCGGGCACTGAGTATTTTTACGAAATCACGCAGTTTTAAAACGGAATTTTGCTAGCGAAATGAAGGACGCGTAACATAAATTCCTAGATTTATGACCGATAATTTATACTTACATCGCGTTTTCTCTTCGTGACTTATCTAGTGCGGGCGACGATAGGTGGCACCAGTGTATCATTCATTTATAATTAACTAGCGACCCGCCCCGGCTTCGCACGGGTACTATACCTACATAAAAACCTTCCTCTTGAATTACTCTACCTACTACCTATTAAAAAAATCTCATCAAAATCCGTTGCGTAGTTTTAAAGATTAAGTGTACAAAGAGACATAGGGACAGAAAAAGTGACTTTATTTTATACTATGTAGTGAAGTCACGTGACGATAATATTGTATGGATATAGTCACGTGACTTTTCGTTCGCATCTGCGATTCTCATACATTTATTACAATCGCTTATCGTATACGATTGTAGAATGGCGTTTTGGCTAGGCTTAGTAGCGTATCGTAGTTTTCCCTCTCTGTCACTCTTTCATATTAGTACGACAAAGACAGTTAGCTGCCTTTCGTTTACGGTTGATGATTAAGCGTTAGCAATTGGCAACTTGTCTAAGCACCCAGAAAGCACGGTTTCTGTTATCACCAGCTATGCTATTCTCTTATTCACACATTCAACGCTGCGTTCGTCAACGAGCACGGCGAGATAGCCTTCACTTCGACGTAGAGCGCAGCGCTGCGAAAAACGGTATTCACTAACATAGAACAGCTCGTCATCGAACTGTAGGCGGTAACTCTCGACGCAGTGTAGTTCCAGCTCACGCCGCATTCGTCGCCGAGCGCTAGTGTTTAAAGTGCATTAGTGAATATCATTTTTAGGCTCGACGCTGCCGCAGTGCTGACAGCAAGGCGGTTAGTGAATAACACTGCTGGAGTAAGTACGCGACTTATTACACGGTAAAGCAAGAGTAAAGTTAGCACTCGAACGCAAGCGGTGATTACTACCGTCAGCTAAATAGACAAATCCTTCGGAAAGGTAAGGAGGCGAAGAAGTAAGAAGTATTAATTAATTAAGTAAGTAATAGTTAGAATTAGGTTTCCTTAGTGTATAACACTGCTGCACGGCAGTGCGACATTGTGCTCAAAAACATCGGAATAATTTATGTACTCTTTGTCAACCTCCGTAGCCTTGTTGGTAGTGACATTATTTGTGTTATTCATCACAAATATTTGTTCCCTGTTTATGTATTTAAGTTTCTATATGTATCTACCTATTATAAAGGGTGCTCGCGAGGAAACCGAAAGATTTTAACTATGCATTCTAGACATCAAAATGAACAAAAAATATTATGAGACCTTATGTCAAATTCCACAATTTCTTTTTTTTTAGTCTTTTTGAATACTTTTTATCATAACAACAATTTGATAAAATTATTTTTTTAAATGATTTTGTTTAGGGACAGGTTTTTTCGTCAAGTCTATTCTTATTTTTTGATTGTCAAGCAAAAGGTGTGGTAATATTAGAACACATTGTGGTAGAATTGTAATCAAAAAGTTTTATGACGAACTACGTCGAAATTTTTTTTCGAAAAATAGTACATTACTATAGAGGACGGGAAACGAAGGGTTACAGGCCAAGCAGATAGGAAATTAGGAATACGCGGCCTGTAACCCTGTTTCTCGCCGAGATTTATATAGTGGTTTTCTCAAACTTGCCATGAAATAAAACTAACTGATTTCGCCTTGTAAATAAACCAATGGTACAGTATCGTACAACATTAAAAAAAACATTCTCGCCTAACTTTTTTTTTAATTACTCTAAATATGCTCAGGAATTCAGCATTAAAATCTTTCGGTTTCCTCGCGAGCACCCTGTATAAATAGTATCGTCGCCTCGTACCCACATCACAAGCCTTAATTTTGAGCTTACCGTGGGACTAGGTAGATTTGTGTAAGATGTCCCAATATATTTATTTATTATTCTAACGCTATGGCAATAGAGGCGTGATCAGTTGGCGACTAAACACTTTTTATAGGTAAATTGTTTATATTTTAATTTAAGTACATACATATCTATAAGTTCAGTTTGTAATTAATTAAAATAATATGTTAATCTTGTCTGTAAAGGGCATTTTCACTTCTAGGAACACCCAATTAGCTTAACTCTCACAAAAAAGTTAACTTCGATGTCAGCTTTGTAACGACAACTAAGCATTAAATATGAAAAAAAAAAAATTTTACCGTTTAATCCGGAAAGGAAACGCACTACTATGTAGTTTTTTCAATCGAGTCTTTATTGAATACCTAACTATCAATAAAGGATGAACTTTCTTTCTCTCTTCGGTGTTTTTTTTTTGCGATTGTTTGATTGTCTCCATAGTGTAATTAGACGACACGCCCACACACACACGACGCAAAAATCACCCTGTATAACAAGTTTTCTTCCTGTATCCTTAGTAATACGTAGCATACGTAACTTCGATCGTAACTAGCAATGTACCGAGAAGTTTCATAAGTTGCAAAACTTCTATAGAGAATGTTCTCGGCAATTTAAATTTTACAAGCGATCTAATCATACCAAAACCTTTGTATATACATGCCACAATACAAATATAATATTCTTCATAGGACTTTTTTATGAGTTCTCATGGAAACATTCTCAATGAGAACTGACTCTCAAATTCTCATGAAAATTCTCGGAAATTTCCGAATATATTCCCGCAATTTTGAGAATGTTTTGCAACTTGTATATTGCCAATCGTAACTGGGTTATATAAAGGAATTACGGCTAAAAGAAACAATATTCAAATACAAAAATAATTTTATTTGGCGACAATTCGAAAAGGAACATCAATTCTTGTACAATTATCTCAATTTCATTATTGATTAAAACTTACCATTAAAAATGCGATTGTATCAAAAATACTTAATAATACGTAATTATTATAATTATCAATTAAAATTATGAACTTATCAAATTGCATTTCATTATCATCAATAATTATTAAACGTAACTTAACAATCTTAGTTCTAAATAATTGTAATAAAGCTAATTGACAACTCACAACATACTTTTGGAGTATTTCTATTTACGGTGATATTCCAAATTGGCATTTAATTTTTTTTTTAATACGTGTATTGCCACTCAGTATCACGAACTCTATAGATCCCAATATGCCAAATAAGTATCCCCAAAATTACATCAATCAAATATTTTGTGTATCAGTTTTGTTGCGCTATAGAGGAATATATCAATATATTCGACAATAAACGCTCCAAAATAAGAAAAAATTGAAATCCTGGGGTTTCGATTACTTTAGGAAAAAACTTTCTTAAACTTTCTTTTAAGACCCTTATCTTTTTTAAAGATCTATTTAACAATACCCCACTATAGGATTACAGCAAAATAAAAATATTGCAAATTTCTAGTACTAATGGCGACTGAGCTATGTGCTACGGATTACTAGGGAACCTTAAAAAAAATGGGGACATTTTTCGCAGTAAAAATGGAAATAGCTCGTGACTCTGAGTGGAAATCCAGGAAATTGCCCGTAAAAAAATGGGTAAAACCGTAAATAGAAATGCCTACTTAACTATAAGTAAATTAGGCACATATAGTTAAATTTGAGTCAAAATTGTTTTCGTTGTCTTATTTTGTGTCCCTAAAAAACGTGACACAGTTGTGAATTTTGTATGAGATGATGTTTTGTTACCAATTTTTGATGTATGGATTAAAATCTAAAAAAGAAATACAAGTGCACCGGATTTTTTTATATACTGAGTCGAGACAGCAAATAGAAGTGTGGCAGAGTGGTATGAAACAAGACAACAAAAAGAATTTTGACTCTTTTATAAAGAAAAATTGTACTGGGGTGATAGTTTTGGGGTGGATACAGAAAAATATCTAAAATCGAAAATTTCTGTTGCGTTTTCGTAAAAACCTGAAAAATCTTACCGGGAATATAAGAGTAACAAAACGAAATTTTAGATTTTCGACTTTCCCAGGGTGTTATACAAAAATATTGTACGTAATTTAGGGTTTCATAAAAACAAAAATCATAATGAATTTCAATATCAACCTATAAAAACTTAAACCACCATTTAAAAATAGTTGTGATTGGTCCATCAAAGTTTTGATTGGCTATATTCTACAAACATTTGTCAAAGATGTTGCGCCGAAACATGCGCGGTGTTAAAAAAAGCGCTATGTCCTGCCCATCTTGGTACAATTGAACAATTGAATTTGGGGGCATTTTTGAGCCGGCGAGACGTCCATGTTATACAGTGTGTAAATCTAATACGGGCGATCAATTAAACCAGGCATGGGATTCATTAGTGTGATCATGGATTACAAGGTTTTTTCAAAATGACTCTTAATTATGACCCCACAGATTTTTTTAAGATTATCGGAGCAGCAATGTAGGTACGAACATTTGTTTTTGTTGATATGGCAGTTATGTCATCTGCTTTTGAAATTAGCTGTCAACGAGTGTTTAACTCGCGTATGTTGCTCTACATTGTGCGCCGAATTATTTTGTATGGAAAAATTTGTTGCTCTAATTTTAAGAAAAAGTTATTTGAATGTACTTATTATGTTGTAAACTAAAGCCAGTTAAGAGCTTCGCCCGTATTAGACTTACACCCTGTATATGGTCGCAAATTACGTACAATATTTTTTAAACCCAAAACCAGGGGAGTAATAAGTAGTAGAGTAACAAGTTGTAACAGTAATAATTTACGTGAGCGGTTCGTCGGTGAAGTAGGGGTGCTCCAGGCAATCTAGGGCGGTGAGACGCTTCGCCGGGTCGAATACCAGCATACGCTGACAACAACACATTCTTAGTCAGCTTATAGTAGTAGTAAATTAGTAAATCACTTTATTGTACACAGAATATGTTACAAAAAAAGTTATACAGAACTTTAGGTACAAAGGCGAACTTATCTATAAGGGATCTCTTCCAGCTAACCTTTGAGAGATTGAGTAGAGAACCGAAAGATTAGATAGACAAACTCACACAATGAATACATAAAAAAACACTAAATTAATGCTTATGTCGATTAGTCTGGGACACTAGCACATTGTTCAAAATTTTTCATTCATCATCATCATCAGCCTATATTAGTCCACTGCTGGACGTAGACCTCTCCTAATAACTATGCGTATAGACGCATTAGGAAGTAAATGCCCATAATCACCACGCTGGGCAAGCGGGTTGACGATCGCAGTAATGTGTCCACTATGATGACGCTGCTGCCCATCATCAATCTTGTACAATAGTCAGTGACACTTATTCGGGTGAATATCTGAGCGCTCCAACCGCCTAATTTTGGTGGCCAAGGAAATATTTCTGTCTTTTAATCGCTGATATCTTCATAACAGGTTCTTCGGATAGAAACCGATCACTATCCATATTGTAGATTTCTAAAGCCTTATTGGATGTTTATCATCCTACATCTGTTGACTTACTCTGATGAGGTCCAAGGCGTGTGGGTCTACCTTCGGCCAGGTCCTAGGGTACTCCAGGAAGCTGTCAGCGACGATGGACACGTTTGCCACTTTTCCCAATGACACCAATAGGATGTCTCATTCTAGACAGGTCCTGAAGTGGAGATGGGCGGGACACTTGGCGAGAAGAACAGATGGGAGATGGACAAGGCAGGTTACTGAATGGTGGCAAAGGTGGGCAAAAAGGTCGGCGTGCAGGCCATCGACAAGGTGGTCTGACGATATCTGCCGCACAACAAATAAGATGTGGATGAGGTTAGCACAGGACCGAGAAGAGTGGCGTAATAAAGAAGAGGCCTATACTCAGCAGTGGGTGGATACGGGCTGAATAGATAGATAGATAGATAGACAGGTCAAAGGTAAGACTAATTGGCACTAGGACTCACTCTGATGAGGTCCAAGGCGTGTGGGTGTATCCTGGGCAGGTCCCAGGGTACTCCTGGAAGCTGTCAGTGGGACTCACTCTGATGAGGTCCAAGGCGTGTGGGTGTATCCTGTGGCCTATTTCACCATAAATACAAGTGTGACAATTGTAAAATATCACTGTTACTGACGTCACAGGCCTCCATAGGCTACGGCTACCGGTTACTATCGGACGGGCCATGTGCTTGTTTGCCACCAACATACAATTATTACTAATAACGTTATTAAATTGTTAATAAACTACTTTTTATTTTCCGAAACCCGTGAGAATTGTCGCAAGGTTTAGTACAATTCTCATTCAATCTTGACATGAGGTTCGGCATATGTCGAAATTTCACTACAATTGTTGTGTTTTTTGTGACAATTGTAATTTTGCGTCGCAAAAAAGTAGTTATTTACTGCTGATTTATTAAAGTTCCTGCAGTAATTTTTATGTTGGTGGCAAACAAACTCACGGCCCTTCCGATGGTAAACGGTAATTGTAGCCTATAGACGCCCCAGATTGGAGAAACAGTAAATTTACAATTGTAGCACTTGTCAATGTGGTGAAATTGGGGCCTGGGCAGGTCCCGGCCAGGGTACTCCTGGAAGCTGTCAGTAGGACTCACTCTGATGAGGTCCAAGGCGTGTGGGTGTATCCTGGGCAGGTCCCAGGGTACTCCTGGAAGCTGTCAGTGGGACTCACTCTGATGAGTAGGGTTAGGATTTTGGTGGCATTTATGGAACAGAGAGCAGTGGAATCGATGTTACAAACATTTTTTACTTGACTAAATGATTAACTTATAAAATAATAACGAAATAGTGTTTAGTTTAAGCTGGATTTATCAATGAATTTAAATAAATAACACGATTGTAATTTTAGAGAATATAGAAAAATATTAATTTTCAATAAAAATGTTGATAAATGAGAAAATGTATTTATTTGATTTTCAAGGTTCTAGTTTTCTCGAAGCCCATAAATATTACATAATAATCATAAGCTACATTATAAAAAAAATATTGAATTTCATTTCATAGGTAGTCAAATATTAATACAATAAATTTATTTAATACTTAAAATGCGCGAAGCCTAGGGTAGCTGTTAAAAAGAATATGTTAATGTATTATTTTTGATTAATTAATTATTCAATCAATCATAAACAATTTGAGCAACGACTCCACTGTTCTCTGTTCACCTAATGCCACCAAAATTCCTAACCCTACTGATGAGGTCCAAGGCGTGTGGGTGTATCCTGGGCAGATCCCGGCCAGGGTACTCCTGGAAGCTGTCAGTGGGACTCACTCTGATGAGGTCCAAGGCGTGTGGGTGTATCCTGGGCAGGTCCCAGTAGGGTACTCCTGGAAGCTGTCAGTGGGACTCACTCTGATGAGGTCCAAGGCGTGTGGGTGTATCCTGGGCAGCACTTTGACCAGGTTCCGGCCAGGGTACTCCTGGAAGCTGTCACTAGGACTCACTCTGATGAGGTCCAAGGCGTGTGGGTGTATCCTGGGCAGCACTTTGACCAGGTTCCGGCCAGGGTACTCCTGGAAGCTGTCACTAGGACTCACTCTGATGAGGTCCAAGGCGTGTGGGTGTATCCTGGGCAGCACTTTGACCAGGTTCCGGCCAGGGTACTCCTGGAAGCTGTCACTAGGACTCACTCTGATGAGGTCCAAGGCGTGTGGGTGTATCCTGGGCAGCACGTCAGCCAGGTCTCGGGCAGGGTACTCTGGGAAGCTGTCAGCGACGATGGACACGTTTTCCGGCCACTCCTCCCTAGGAGGCCGGCCGATCAGTCTGGAAAGTTACAACGGAATAGGTGAAAATTCTGGTTCGGGAACTTGATACTAATCTTTAGTAGATCTACCCTCGTAGACTAAGAATGGAGTCTAAATTCGGTTTCGTGAATAATTTGTGAGCATTTCATTAACTCGTCCCACTTTGTCGATTATCATAAGGTCGGAATTAGCTTTTATCATTACGAACTTCTTTAATAGTAGGACTTAAAACGGGATATTAAACATGTAAATTGAAATTATTGAGCACCCGATATTTCGGCACTGTTCCAAATGCCATCTTCAAGAAGTAACTGAAGAACTACGAGGTTTTAGTTATGGTCTACTCACACACCGTACCGATCCCTTTCTAAATCGCTTGTTTCGCAGTGTCACAACCACTATCGTCTTTATTCTCACTTGCAACTCAAACACCACTACGACACATAGGGTGTTCAATAATTTCAACATAGAACTCCACCCCACCTAATAGCTAGTAGTTATATGTCTAACTCTAAAATCCCAGCTCAATACTCCAAGATCTCTAGAAGAAACCAGTCACTTTAATAGAAAGTTCATAACAGAGGGTCACCTTGAAACCACCCCATCTAATTGCCAGCAGTTCTGCGCCTAACCCCAAAATCCCAGCTTAAAACTCCAAGAATTCTAGAAGAAACCAGTCACCTTAATAGGAGTCCATGGCAGAGAATCACCTTGAGACTCCACCCCACCTAATTGCCAGAAGTTCCACGCCTCACCTCAAAATCCCAGCTTAAAACTCCAAGATTTGTACAAGAAACCAGTCACATTAATAGGAAGTCCACGACAGAAAATCACTTTGAGACTCCATCCCACCTAATTGCCAGCAGTTCCACACCTAACTCCAAAATTCCCAGCTCAAAACTCAAAGGTTTGTAGAAGAAACCAGTCAACCTGAATAGGAAGTCCATGACAGAGAATCACCTTGAAACCACCCCACCTAATTGCCAGCAGTTCTGCGCCTGACCCCAAAATCCCAGCTCAAAACTCCAAGATTTCTAGAAGAAACCAGTCAACCTGAATAGGAAGTCCATAACAGAGAATCACCTTGAAACATCACCCCACCTAATTGCCAGCAGTTCCACGCCTAACCTCGAAGTCCAAGATTTCTAGAAGAAACCAGTCTCCTTAATAGGAGTCCCATGACAGAGAATCACCTTGAGACTCCGCTCCACCTAATTGCCAGCAGTTCCACGCCTCACCTCAAAATCCCAGCTTAAAACTCCAAGATTTCTAGAAGAAACCAGTCACCTTAATAGGAGTCCATGACAGAGAATCACCTAGAGACTCCATCCCACCTAATTGCCAGCAGTTCCACGCCTCACCTCAAAATCCCAGCTTAAAACTCCACGATTTCTAGAAGAAACCAGTCACCATAATAGAAAGTCCATAACAGAAAATCACCTTGAGACTCCATCCCACCTAATTGCCAGCAGTTCTGCGCCTAACCCCAAAATCCCAGCTTAAAACTCCAAGATTTCTAGAAGAAACCAGTCACCTTAATAGAAAGTTCATGACAGAACATCATCTTGAAACCGCCCCACCTAGTCGCCGGCAGTTCCACGCCTAACCTCAAAATCCCAACTTAAAACTCCAAGATTTCTAGAAAAAACCAGTCACCGTAATAGAAAATCCATAACAGAGATTCACCTTGGAACATCAACCCACCTAATTGCCAGCAGTTCCACACCTCACCTCAAAATCTCAGCTCAAAACTCCAAGATTTGTAGAAGATTTGACAAACCGGCCGTTTTACAGTATTAATGAATATTTTAGTAAATTATTTGATTAATATTTTTGTATAGATAATATAAGTATTCAGTATTACACGTCTACAATTTATGTACATAGATTAAATCTAACTAATCTACTTAACCTAACCTATATCTAAGATTGGCCCTTGTGGCATTGTACCGAGGATGCTGGCGGCATTTCCTCGCTGTATCGCAATACTGATGCGTTGTGCGAGGAAGTCGCCAGCTCTTCGGTCTCTAGTTACATCAACCAGACGTTTCGCGATTTCAGCAAACAATTTGCGTGCGCTGGGGCCCCAAGAACCTAAAGTTTCTACGCCAAACGGTACAAAATCGTACTCTTTGCCGAGGCCCTTATATTTATTACGTTTTAAAAATTCGGCATTTTCAGCCGCAGCGGCTGCCTTAAACGTAGTTCGTTGAAGATGGGACGGTGCCAGGGTATCTACGCAAGTAGCATCCCATACCAACATCCGTCCCAAGCTCCAAGGAACCAAAGACACACCATCAGGTCTCTTACCATCATCCCTAATAATACCAGTAGGCTCAAGAAGAGCAGGTACGTTGATCGTGGCAAGAGACCTGCGGATTATGTCGTTAAGCGTCGCATGTCTGGAAATACGGCCTGCGCTTTTTTGACAACTTAGTCCGTGGTGTCCCAGTCGGTCCACGTCTGTGCCACAACAGCATAAGTGAGGGGTACATACCGCGGCCCCGAGTCTCAGGCCGGTTGCGAGCCTAAGAGAGGCCGGATCCAGGAAAGTACCAGTACTAGCCGAAGGATGGGCATGCAGCCAGTAACCAGCTTCCCGGGTTCCGACCGCCAAAAGTCTCGCACGATCCGGACCTGCAGAGCTGTTTAGAAGAGAATTGTATGTTAGATCACAATACACATTGTCCCAGCTCCTTTGCGATTTTTGGTTGTCAGGAAAATTTTTAGAAGGGCAAGCAATTTTGAATGCATTTTTGGCGTCCTCCAAACCCGCAGTCTCACAGTTAATAGGCAGAGCCCTTAGGATCTTTCCTGTGAGATCAGACGTGCTGTGGACGGATGCCAAAAATGCAGGAGAAGCCACACATGAAATTTTTCGTATCCCTAAACCCCCATACCGAATAGGGAGGGATGCTTGGGACCAGGAACGCTCCGTTAGCTGAATATTTAGAATTTTTTCTATGGTAATTTTGATTAAGTCGTCTAAAGGTGTTAATAAATTAATATTTTTCCAGAACGGACAGCAACGGAGCACGTATGTCAATTTAGGGACAAAAAGACAAAACTTAAGAATCGCAAGAGCATAATGAGGGCTAATTTCGAGTAGACGATTTGCGTGATTTTGGAATTTAGAAATCGAGTTAGAAATATAATCGGGAAAGGATTCTTCAAAAATAGGAGAACCCAGGAGGCAAAGTGAATATTTGTCTACTATTTTTATACCAGGAGTCAGACAATCAAATTTGGATTTTAAAACAGTCAAACTATAGGAAGTCTTTTGAATAAAGAGTTCGCATTTACTATAATTTAGTTCTAAACCAATATTTTCAAAATTAGTTTTGATAAGAGACAAATCGGGCAGTACGGTATCCACGTTACCTCCTAGGGTCCCATCGTCTAGATACCAGACATTAAATTTAGATTTAATTTTTTGTATTATGTGATTTATGGCTAAACTGAAAATTGCTGGCCCAAGGGGGTCACCTTGCTGACATCCCACCTCAGATGATAATTGGTGGGACTTGTATAGTAATTTAGATGGATCTGCATAGCAGAGATAAAGGTAGTTGTAGAGTTCGGGAATTTGTTCCTTTACTTCTGCCAGCAAAGTGTCCCTATTTACCGAATTAAAGGCGTTTTTTACATCAATTTTGACTACAATTTCACAATCATCGTGTGAAAGATAGGTGCGTAAAGCATGGACGGCTGCTTCGCACCCACCTTTCGTGCCAAAACCTAACTGAACTGGTTCGAAAATAGACTGTAATTTTGACTTAATGTGTCTAACCGCAATTTTGGATGCCAAACGACGTAGAGTTGACCCAACAGCAATAGGCCTCACCCCTCCGTCCTTTTTTGAAAGGGCAATCAGGTTAGCGCCAAAGAAAAGTGGGACAATTTGCGAGTTGATTTTGCCTGAAAACATGAAATTTATTAATTTAGTAAGGGAACAGACGAGCTGTTCACCTGCGTCGCCCGAACAATGAGAGGTTAGATCCTTCAAATGTTGGGGTGAGATCCCATCCAGGCCAGCCGCCGAACCGGTTTTGAAAGAATTTATAGCGTCAATGACGTCCTTCGCTTCGATTCGGAGGCAGGCCCGGTCAGCTGTGGGTGGGTCTAACTGGTACGGGGTTGCAGGAGCCGGGGGATGTTTAGATCGTAAGGCCGAGAGAGTGTCCGGAGTATCTGGCGTATTACACGTTGACATTAAAAAAAAAATATATATATATATTGTATGTATTTTTAAAATTATTTGACTTCAGTTGTGATCCAGTTTATATTGTCGTATGTAACTGGAATAATATTAATTTCTGTAGATACTTATAAATTTTTGCATGATACTTGTATCTTTACTGGCAAAATAAATTTTTGATTTTGATTTTTTTGATTTTGAGAAACCAGTCACCTGAAGATGCAGTGCAGCTGGTCGGAGTCGGAGGCTCCCGGCAGCAGCGGCGCGCGCGAGTGCAGCTGCGCGAGCACGCAGCCCGCCGACCACACGTCCACGCCCGTGTTGTACGAAACCAGTCAACTTAATAGGAAGTCCATGAGAGAGACTTACCTTGAAACCACCCCACCTAATTACCAGCAGTTCCATGCCTCACCTCAAAATCCCAGCTTAAAGCTCCAAGATTTGTAAAAGAAACCAGTCAACCTGAATAGGAAGCCCATGATAGAGAATCACCTTGGAACATTACCCCACCTAATTGCCAGCAGTTCCACGCCTCACCTCAAAATCACAGCTTAAAACTCCAAGATTTGTAGAAGAAACCAGTCACCTTAATAGGAAGTCCATGACAGAGAATCACCTTGAAACCACCCCACCTAATTGCCAGCAGTTCTGCGCTTAACCTCAAAATCCCAGCTTCAAACTCCAAGATTTCTAGAAGAAACCAGTCACCTTAATAGGAGTCCCATGACAGAGAATCACCTTGAGACTCAGCCCCACTTAATTGCCAGCAGTTCTGCGCCTAACCTCAAAATCCCAGCTTAAAACTCCAAGATTTCTAGAGGAAACCAGTCACCTTAATAGGAAGTCCATGACAGAGAATCACCTTGAGACTCCATCCCACCTAATTGCCAGCAGTTCCACGCCTCACCTCAAAATCCCAGCTTAAAACTCCAAGATTTCTAGAAGAAACCAGTCACCTTAATAGGAAGTCCATGACAGAGAATCACCTTGAGACTCCGCCCCACCTAATTGCCAGCAGTTTCACGCCTCACCTCAAAATCCCAGCTTAAAGCTCCAAGATGTGTAGAAGAAACCAGTCACCTTAATAGGAAGTCTATGACAGAGGGTCATCTTGGAACATCACCCCACCTAATTGCCAGCAGTTCCACACCTCACCTCAATATCTCAGCTTAAAACTCCAAGATTTCTAGAAGAAACCAGTCACCTTAATAGGAAGTCCATAACAGAGGGTTATCTTGAAACCACCCCACCTAATTGCCAGCTGTTCCACGCCTCACCTCAAAATCCCAGCTTGAAACTCCAAGATTTGTAGAAGAAACCAGTCACCTTAATAGGAAGTCCATGAGAGAGAATTGCGTTGCAACCACCCCACCTAATTGTCAGCAGTTCCACGCCTCACCTCAAAATCCCAGCTTAAAACTCCAAGGTTTCTAGAAGAAACCAGTCACCTTAATAGGAAGTACATGACAGAGAATCACCTTGAGACTCCACCCAACCTAATTGCCAGCAGTTCCACGCTTCACCTCAAAATCCCAGCTTAAAACTCCACGATTTGTAGAAGAAACCAGTCACCTTAATAGTAAGTCCATGACAGAATATCACCTTGAAACCACCCCACCTAATTGCCAGCAGTTCCACGCCTCACCTTAAAATCCCAACTCAAAACTCCAAGATCTCTAGAAGAAACCAGTCACCTTAATTGGAAGTCCATGATAGAGAATCACCTTGGAACATCACCCCACCTAATTGCCAGCAGTTCCACACCTAACCCCAAAATCCCAGCTCAAAACTCCTCGATCTGTAGAAGAAACCAGTAACCTGAAGATGCAGTGCAGCTGGTCGGAATCGGAGGCTCCCGGCAGCAGCGGCGCACGCGAGTGCAGCTGCGCGAGCACGCAGCCCGCCGACCACACGTCCACGCCCGTGTTGTACGATACTCCCAGCAGGACTTCAGGAGGCCGGTACCAGAGGGTCACCACCTGGAAGGGTTACATACTTAACTTTAAAAGTCGATGATTGCTTGACATGTTTTGATCTATTAAAATTTCCTTGCCTCGCCCGCGCCACCACCGCCCGCGGCCTGTACCGATTTCTAGCAAGACGCAGGCCCTCAGCACACTTTGCAGCAGGCTTTGATCGGTGCTCTTAATGGGTCGAAACATGTCGAGCAATCATCGATTTAAATTGCGAAAGGCTTCATTAGAGCGACAAAAGAGAATTCCTCGAAATTTGCATTTTTCGAAATAGTGCCACTGATTGTAATAGTTCTTAAGATCCGAATATTTAAGCTTATTGCTTTTATGCTCATATTATTAAACCTGTCACAAGTCTTAAAAAACCATAAGGGGCACCTAATTGCTAGCAGTCCCTAACCTATCCTCAAAATCTCAGTTCAAAACTCCCAATTTTCTAGAACAAACCTGTCACTAATATCAACAAACATGTCTCCACTTCATTACTAGCAGTTCCACACCTAACCTCCAAATCCTAGCTCAAAATCTCGAACATTCTAAAAGAACCCTTACCACGTTAGTTAACTCCATGTCAGTATCGTAACCTAATGTGCCTCTCCACTTCATTGCTAGCAGTTCCACACCTAACCTCCAAATCTTAGCTCAAAATCTCGAACATTCTAGAAGAAACCTTACCACGCTAGTTAACTCCATGTCAATATCGTAAACTAATGTGCAACCCTACCTAATTGCTAGCAGTTCCACACCTAACTTACAAATCCCAGCTCAAAATCTCGAACTTTCTAGAAGAAACCTTACCACGCTAGTCAACTTCATGTCAGTATCGTAAGTCTTGGCGAGCCCGAAATCTGCGAGCTTCACGCGGCCTTCAGCGGTCACCAGCAGGTTGTGTGGCTTCAGGTCGCGGTGGACGATGCGGTGCAAGTGAAGGAAGTCTACTTGGATGATACTAAAGATATATTTATGTGAACTTAGGTCATTTCCACCTGCACCTTACCTAATTCCTAGCTGTTCTTAACCTAACCTGATCTTTTTAGCCTTTAACTACCATATTTCTAGAAGAAACTAGTCCTCGACTAAAAAAATAACGTCATAATGTGGTCCTACCTAATTGCCAGCTGTTCCTAACTTAACTTCAAAAACTCATCTCAAAACTCTCAATTCCGTAGAACAAACCTGTCACTAATTTCTACTAATGTGCCTCCCTACCTAATTGCTAGCAGTTCTCAATCTAGCCTCAAATTCCCAGCTCAAAATCTCGTACTTTCCAGAAGAAACCTTACCACGCTAGTCAATTTCATGTCAGTATCGTAAGTCTTGGCGAGCCCGAAGTCTGCGAGCTTCACGCGGCCTTCAGCGGTCACCAGCAAGTTGTGTGGCTTCAGGTCGCGGTGGACGATGCGGTGGGAGTGGAGGAAGTCTACACCTGATAGGATGTCGTAGGACATGCTCTGGAAAGAAGACGAGTTTTTAGAAGACAAAAGTGGAGCTTTTCTTTATTGGTTACTTTATAGGTATAGGCAAAACCTGGACCTGTGACCTGTGAACTGATGACCTGATGAAGGTTGCAGGAGTCCGCTGTATGTGGGTGGCACAGGACCGGTCATTGTGGCATACTTTGGGAATGTTGATTGAATCTTATTTGGGTGATAAAGTCGCAATTTAAACAAAGCAGTTAATTTTTTGTATTGTTACGCCGGTGGCATGATAAAAACTACAAATATGATTTTAGACACGTTAGAAGCGTTTTCAGCAGGCTGAAATGCGTTTTCAGGCCGTTTCAGAAGGTCCTCTTTCACATACTACAAAATCAAATATTCACCCCAGATACCGTCGTTTTCAGGCGCCTGAAACATGTTTTCAGGCCGTTTCAGGATACCCTCTATCCGATGGCGCAATAACCTGAAAACCCGTTTTC
>JALPQI010022041.1:0-15804 GCA_025490895.1 Thaumatotibia leucotreta
GATGCTGCCCGAGTATATTATCTAAACGGAGTCTTCATGATTCCCCAATCAGGCATACACAAATAAAATGTGGTGGATTTTATGTTTTATATAAAATCGGATTTTTACACAACGTTTTAGATGCCATTCACTTTCTTATGCGTGCGAGAACAGCGAAGCTATAAAAATCAGCCATACATAAAAGCCTTAATGAAACACCATGGGCTTGATCCATAGTTAAAACAGGTGGATATAAATGCTCCATGACAGTTATATTAGATGTCAAATTCAAATACACGTAAGCGACATACCATAATCTCATTAAAGTATCCTTTCACAAATTCAGGTCATTTTTTTGGGCAGTATAAGTGCTATGGCAATATCTAAATGTTTGACATTACGAAGCACATGAAAGCATGTCTTTCAAAGTACGATTTTTTTGTGTGTTATGTCGTCTTTTTCGCAAAACGTAAATTTTCTTGTAATAAATTTTCTTTACTTGTCCGAAATATTTTTTATGCTTTACGTCGAGTTTCTAGGATGAAATGTGTACCTTATTAAAGCAGTAATTAGACACATGTATGTTTTTATATAAAAATGTAATATAAAGAAATATGGCTAAGTAAAATATAATTAATGATACACCCTTTAATATAGGCCTCACAAATTTTATGAAAGCAGCAAGTATATTAGTATACCCTGGGTGCAACTACAAAATACAATCAATACATCTTTCATCCTGTATAAATGTAATGGATTTACTCGCGATTATTATATTACTTTGTGAAATATGCAGCACGGAAGCTTAAATAAAAGCATTATCCTATATTCAAAATTAGGTACGTTATTTTTGCGTCATTTGCATGATTAGTTCGACCCCTGATCATCGTGTATAATTATATACTTTTTTTGTGGACTTTCCTTATTTCAAAAATTTTGAAAATCAGCATGTTTGCATCATTTTTCATGAAATTGTACGCCTGATACGCATTATAGGACTGCGGATCTCTAACGAGTTTCGTATTAAATATTGATGGGATAGTCTCGCATCCGTGTATTTTCTAAATTTACCGTCTACTTTACACATGACTTGCTAGAGCTTGCCAGATTATAAATTAATCACTTATATTATTATTATGTTACACTTTGTCGTTTCGATTCACACTAGTCACATAGTTGTAGTACTGTAAATATTTTCACTATGAGTATTACAGTATCACATCATCATTGACGGCGACTGTCACGGGTATTAGCGGAGGTTGGATGACGCTTAAAACTAGCGTTGGGAGGTCAAAGAATATGGCCTTAAGACCTTTTAGTACTTTGAATACACAAAAACAGAAGTTTTCCCAAAGGCCAAGCTATCTATTATTTTCCCGCGATAACCATAATCACAGTAAATTTCATCGAAATCGTTAGTGCTGTCTCCGAGATTCCCGAAATAAATATTTGTACTAGAATCGTTTGAATGTAAGTATAAAATGTTTATCGCGTGAGACCGTTTATCTCATTGTAGTACAAATATTTTCATCCCGATATGAACAGATTACAAATACATTATTCTTCGTAAAGGAGTTCCATTCGTATACTACTCTACACCTATTTAAGTGTATACTTTAGTTGTATATCTACCGTTAACTTAGAAATTCGTAACTTTTGGGGTATTTGTCTCTGTCACTCCAACGAAGGCATTATAATAGTGTGGCAGAGACGCATGATTGAAATATGCGAATATTGACGTACAATTTAGGCCTGCGGCGAACTACGAGTATAAAATAAAGTCACCTTTTCTGTCCCTATGTCCCTTTGTACGCTTAAATCTTTAAAACTACGCAACAGATTTTGATGAGATTTTTTTAAATAGGTAGAGTAATTCAAGAGAAAGGTTTTTATGTAGCTATAGTACTCGTGCAAAGCCGGGGCGGGTCGCTAGTTGCATAATAAAAAACTTCACTTTGTTAGTATGTTACTTCGACGTTTAATTTTATAATAATTGACGCTCATCGTTTATAAATCAAGAATTCAAAGTATTTGAACCGAGCTGCGCTTCCCATCGGTTCTTGTTTAGTTCTTTTTGCGGTTCGTGCGAATTTCTCCGAATTGTCAAGAACCTCTGTGAATTATTTAACTTTATCCTTATACATCAGTAAAAAAAATATTAAAGGGATTTTTATGATGCCGGTGGAACGGTGAACAAGCATGTTCGTCATCTTCGTCATCATCATCATTTTCAGCCGTTTATCGCCCACTGCAGAGCATAATATTTAGACCTCTCTTCCTGTACGCCACTGAATCCACTGATCCCGGTCCTGTGCTAACCTCATCTAAAAGTGCCACGTAGGTACACTTTCGAATATCATCCACCCATCGAGCGGACGGACGCCCTGCGTTGTTAACATTTTGGTCCACCTGGGTCGCGTTTTATAAAGTTACAATTTACAATTGTAAAATGTAACTTTGTAAAATGGGACCCCGCCATCACGCTGCCTGGCAATCTGTTATTGACTCTTAAAAACAGGACTTAGTGTGTCGCCAACGGTTAGGTTATGTCATCGTTCGTGGTCAGCCCTTTGAGCGTCTGCGAATTTACTCACTAGCAGAACGGATTTTTCATATAGTATTGACCTGCCACAGCCATGTACCAAAACTTTATGTTGAGAATCCTATAATTATGGAAGATGGTCGTGATATACCTGTCGAACTATTTGAGAAATCATCATCTCTCGTAGCCGTTCATTAGGTCACAGTGACTGAAAGCATCGCTGGTGCGCTCTCAGAGTCTCAGGTGACGTCAAGTCGTACAAGTAGACAATTTTTGCAGCCAATCGAAATACGAGTAGGTAGGTACCTATTATGGGTCTATATCGAATCGCATAAAAGTATTGTTCCGAATATTATGTCGCATAAGAATTTTACGCCGAAAATTGTTTCGCCGAATTATTGTTTGGCATATTTTTCATGTGTCGAAGTTTTTGCGCCTAAAGTCGTCTGTCCGAAACATTATTCATCCTAATGCTTATTGTATCTAAGATTCCTTTGCCGAAATTGTATTATGCATATGTTTGATGATCCTAATATTGTACATTCTAAAATTGCTGCTAAACATAACGCCTACTAGAATTAAATACGATCCGCCAACATGTCGACGGAGCCCCTAGCGGGGCTCCTATTTCCGCTCTAAGGGGCAAAAGATACCTAACGAACCTATCCAGGTGGATTACATGATTTTGAAATGTTTTTCTTTTTCATGCGGGGGGCTCCGCCCCCCGAGCCCCCCTTGTGGGTGGCTTCGCCCCCCGTACCCCCTTATTTGGTCTTTCTCCTAGCAGCTGGAGCAGACCTAGTATTTGTATTGTAAAATGTCTAAGATTAATGTTTTAACCTAACTTAACCGTATCGGTTCTGCCCCTCTCGTTTTTCTGCAATCAGGTTATCTACAAATAGCTAATTCCATTTGATAGACTTGACAACTTAATATTGATGTAGTTTAAGTTAGTTTAAAAGACTAGTGCTGGTATTTTAGCCACTCCAATAATAATGCGAAATATTTTTTTATGACAATCAATATTAGTAATATTACATTTTAGATAATTTAAAAATCGGCATACGAATATTCGGCAAAACTCCGCAAAACATACTTTAGGACTTCTATATGTGTATGCTTAAAAATAATTCGGCGTAACGATTATTATGCCATTCAACAATATGCCAAATGTTTCGGCCAAAACATTTTCTGCACAATGAACATTATGCGAAGAGACGGGCACCCACCTAAGTATTATATTATTTTCTCAAACATGCAATGAAATATTGTCTTTACGTTCCTTAAAATAGACTCGGAAGTATCGCTTTTAGGGCGCACGGGCGCAGTAACTTACTTTCGTATCACTTTTCAGGCCTAGGCCTGCAAAGTAACTATTTTTTTGTTGTATTTCTTTGTATGTTTGAGAAAAGCAGTGCATGCCTCGGCGTGAAAATGGATTCCCGACCTCGTTACCTATCCGGTATATACCAACTTGGCCGGAAATCCTCATTTTCCCGGCCTCTGATGTAATGTACTATTGCTATTGTATTTTATTTATTGATTAGACATACATTTACAAACATGTGCAGTTGAAAGTAGCTGCACAAAACTATTAATAAGTTGGTCTACTCAATACCTATTTATCGTTTTATTGTGGTTGTCTGTACTGTAAGATTCCCCAGGTGGACTCTGCTGCAGATTTTCAGAACTGCTCGTTTACAATGTCTAAGTTTAATGTTGATATATCTCACGATTGTTTAAATTCAATTATGATGACAACGTAATGAATGTAATGATATCATTATCATTACCTTGGCGCGTGTGCACCGATAAATCGAATAGTGCTTCTAGTTCATTGTAATGAGATGACACAGTTATTACTGTTGTATAGAAACGTAGCGCCGTAATGAGGGTTTTCGATATTTTTCACTAGGCAGCGCTACGTAGGTGAGGTCCAAACAGCTGTCAGATACATAGATACTGAACACAAAATATCAGATCTCTATTGTATTTGGAAGTTTATTGATTCTGTAATAGATTACGACTAGAAAACGGTGGCCGAACTGAAGATTGAGCTCTAAAGCAGGACCGCAAGGTCACTGGTAGTGGTAGGTACACTAGGTACTGAAGAAAATTACTAGAACTTTACACATTTCCTGGGAATTGACTTGTAACTGTTTTTTTTATTGTATTCCTAAAGTACTGGTTTTAAGAATAGGTAACCCGAAAATATATTTAAAAAAAAATCTCGTATTTATTTTGACAGTAAGTTGAAGCTTACGCCACAGTGCTGCCATCTCACCGCCCCATAGTGGCAGAAAAAGTATCAAAATAGAATATTAGATACTTTTTCTCCTTCATTATAGAATAGTTAAAGTATTACCAGTTGAAGATGAGTTCCAATTAGACTTGTGCGCCGCGCCGGCGTCACGCCGCCGCCGACCTTTTTTGCCACGCCGCCGCCGCCGACTAATGGTCGGCGTGAAATCGGCGTGGCCTTGACTGAATAACAAAGTTATTTCATAAGAAGGCCATAAGGCCCATAAGGGCTAAATACTACACACTAAGCTTTGTATTTGCTTTATGTATTTATATAATTGCGTGCGAGATTGGAATGGCTCTTGAACAGCTCAAAAATAACAAGGCGCCTGGGGAGGACGGAATTACAGCTTAGCTTCTGAAGGCGGGTGGTAAACCGATCCTTACGGCCCTTCAGAAGTTGTTCAATTCCGTCTTACTGGAAGGGAGGACGTCAAAGGCATGGAACAGAGGTGTGGTGGTACTGTTTTTCAAAAAAGGTGACAACGCTTTATTAAAGAACTTCCGACCCATCTCACTTCAGAGCCATGTCTATAAGCTGTTTTCAAGAGTCATTACGAATCGTCTTGTACGCAGGCTTGATGACTTCCAGCCTCCCGAACAAGCCGACTTTGGTACCGTAGACCACATCTATACGCTTCGTCTTCTGTATAACCATACAGAAGACCGAAGAATATAACCTGCCCCTCTGTTTAGCGTTTGTGGTCTACGAGAAAGCCTTCGATTCGATCGAAACCTGGGCAGTACTACAGTCTCTCCAACGGTGTCAAGTCGACTACCGCTATATCGAGGTGTTGAAGTGTTTGTACGAGAGCGCCACATTGTCAGTCCGACTCCAAGACCAGAGCTCGAAGCCTATTCTGCTGCAGCGGGGAGTTAGGCAAGGAGATGTCATCTCCCCTAAGCTGGTTACGCTGCACTGGAGGATGTCTTTAAGACTCTGGACTGGAGAAGGGTATCAACATAAACGGCGAGTACCCCACTCTTTACACTCGAAGTTGTAGCCGAATATATATACCTAGGACAAACTATCCAGTTAGGTAGATCCAACTTCGAGAAAGAGGTCAATTGTCGAATCCGACTCGGTTGGGCAGCGTTCTCCCAGCTACGACACATATTTTCGTCCAATATTCCGCAGTGTTTGAAGACGAAAGTCTTTAATCAGTGTGTGTTGCCAGTGATGACATACGACACTGAAACGTGGCCGCTTACAATGGGCCTCATAAGAAGGCTCAAAGTCACCCAAAGGGCAATGGAGAGGGCTATGCTAGGAGTCCCTCTACGGGATCGGATTAAAAATGAGACCATCCGCAGCAGAACCAAAGTAACCGAAATAGTTCTCCGAATCGCTAAACTGAAGTGGCAGTGGGCGGGCACATTGCGCGTAGAACCGATGGCCGTTGGGGCGGGAAGGTTCTTGAGTGGCGGCCACGTACCGGAAGGCGTAGCGTGGGTAGGCCCCCCACAAGGTGGACTGATGACCTGATGAAGGTCGCAGGAGTCCGCTGGATGCGGGTGGCGCAGGACCCGTCATTGTGGCAATCTTTGGGGGAGGCCTATGTTCAGCAGTGGACGTCTTTCCGCTGATATGATGATGGTGATGATGATGATGATTTGTATAATGCTCTTATGTAAGGAATTTACTGTCAACCTATTAGTTGCTTTCGAGTGTCATCAATCATTACACGTAGGTTCTTAGGCTCTACAACTTCCAGCCTCCTGAACAAACCGGTTTCGGTTTCTAGAAAAGGTTTAGCACCGTAAATCACATACACAAGCCATGTCAGGATATACAAAAGACCGAGAGGTATAACTTGCCCCTCAGGTTAGCGTTCGTATTCGTGGTCTATGAAGCATTTGAATTGATCGAGACCTGGGCTGTGTGCTACAGTATCTTCAGCAGTACCAAGTAGGCTACTTCTGCGTACGTCGATAATCCAATTCTAGGCTTGTGACTTATTATCAACTCATCAATTTCTCTTTCACGATCTTCCACCAACCACTCCAATTTTCCGCAGCTTAGATCGCTTCAGCAACCCGAAAGTTTACTGAGGTGCGGATCTTGTCTCTACAGCGCATGGGGCTCCTTCCTCTCGGCCTTTTCTTTCCAATCTTTCTTGTGACAATAAGTTTTTGGAGGTCTTCCCCAGGTTTGCGGGCTATGTGTCCAAAGAACAACCAACCAAAATACAGTAGAACAAGTAAGCCAAATAAGTAGACTACCGGTACTTATGTTGTAGTGTCCAGGGGGGGTTACCATGACCTCTTTAATGCAATTCAGTTTAAGTTCGGCTAGCCAATTTTTGGCAGTTATTCTATGCAACTGACACATCGCGATTCAGTTGAGGTCCTCAAGACCGCTATTCGGACTCCAGACCATTGCAGTGACGATTAAGACATGGAGATATCTTGTCTCCAAAACTGTTTACAGTTGCTTTGGAAGATGTTTTCAAGATTTTGGACTGGTCTTGCATGCGTTTGTCATCAACAACCAACAACACTAGCGATTATCGAGTTATTATGGCTGAAACCATGGAGAACCATCAGATGAGTACGCGTGAGGCGAGCTGGCACGCCTCTGTGAAGCCCTAATGGAGTTCGGCTTTCGGCCTTCGAAACGAATCGGAGGACCGCAGAGTATCACCTCGGCCGGCAGACGGCCATTGTGTAGCGAGGGAGCGCTAGGCTCTAGCAGCTCAGCCTTCGACCTTGTCACCTGGCACGCCTCTGTGGAACGCTCCAAGCCTTCAGCCTTACGCGAAACTGGGCCTTTGCGATCTATTTAGATACAGAGACGTCTTTGCGCGCCGCTGCGTGAGTTCGGTCTGCGGCCTTTGCTGGCGTTAAGACGGTTGGGAAGCGTAATTGTATCGGAGAGCACTGAAATCGTGACACTCCGGGCCTTTGGTCTTCGCGGGCTTGACGCCTCGCCATCGGGCATTTGGCCTTCCGGTTCCGGTTATTTAGATACCAGATAATATCTTATTGTGATTAGAAACGTTAAAAGTTTAAAACATATGGAGAATTTTGTAGTTGTTTTTTAACATGGTTATAATTTTTTTGCATATTCAAATGTAATTAAAATGTAGACTGAACAACTGTTATTTCAGCGTTAACTCTAAATAAGGCCAAACACTATAATTTAATGAAAATAAAGCAAGTCTGAGAAAAGGCAGTCATGTATTTGCAAGATCCGTATTATCCGAAGTAAATCCGCTGATTTTCGATATCCGCATTATTCGGATCCTGAAAATCGACGGATGTTGTAAACCCTAGTTGAGATTTGAGAGCCACAGAAGAACTGGAAGGACCAACGTAGCTCAAAAAATCATTGAACTGAAGTGGCAGTGGGCTGGAGATACATTACTCGCAAAATTACCGGTGGGGCAAGTGATTTCTTAGTTGCATCGACGCAGCGTAGGATGCCTCCTAATATGATGGACCGATCACCTGGTAAAGACAGGTGGAATCCAATGCTATGATAGGGGATTTGGGAGACCTAATATGAATAGAGCTAGTCCAAACCCAGTTATTGTTGAAAATATTATGTTAGAACATAGTGGGAAGAGAAAACTGATATGTACTGATCAGATGTTGGATAAGGTGGTCAGTAGTGGTGTTTAATGAATATTTACATTTTATCTAACTATGACAAATTATACTATCGTATTCCGCTTTTTTATTCATGTGACCTTGACGCCGATTTCACGCCGAAATCACGCCGCCGCCGCCGACTTTCCAGCAAACGCCGCCGCCGATCATTTTTAGATCGGCGCACACGTCTAGTTCCAATAATATTTATTGCAAAAGCTTATCCACGAATTCCGAGAGTTACAATTGGTTGACCATGCAATCATGCAATGGAATAGTTTTTATTTTACATTCGCTGTAAGTGTATATAAAACTCATTCTGTGTAGTTGGTACTTCATAGGCAGTCTACAATTTGCTGATATTACTGCGTACTAATTGGGATGAAATTCCGAACATTCGAGAAATGCTTATCAATAACTATATATGTACACTAGCAAAAAAATAAACGGTAGAATTTTAAAATGGTTGAGACTTGGTAGGTACTTGATGTTAATTCTAAATAAAATAAGCTTTCATCACGTGGTGAAGGGATGAATTGCCTCGAGGTATAGCAACTTAGATTTTTTTTCCAAATTGGTAATGATCTCAAAAATTGAAACTCCAGCAAGCCTAACCAAGATGCCATTTTGCAATCTTATACGATAAGCAATGAACGTGACCACAATAATGTATGGAAATGGTCACGTGACCTTTCGTTCGAATCTGTTATTCTCGTAGGTATATTAATTACTTATCGCTTATCGTATACGAATGAAGAATGGCATCTTTACTAGGCCTGCAGGGGTTGATGTAGATGCTCTAAGGAATCACGGGTTACGTTTTAGTTTTATGGCCTATTTCCAGGTCAAGTTGGGTAAGTGATATAAAAAAAAACCGGCCAAGAGCATGTCGGGCCACGCTCTGTGTAGGGTTCCTTAGTTATTAAAAACGGCTGAACCGATTATGTTCGAAATAGTTTCATTTTAAAGTATTCTATAAGCCATTCATGATTTTTTTCACACATTTTTTTGTTCTTCTAAAGCGATTATCTCCGAAAATATTGACTTAAGAAAAAAAAATTCTTTCGAGACCCTTATTCTTTTTATCAGAGCTATTCAATGATACCCCACACTCCAGGATTACAGAAAAAAAAAAATAGTTTTTATTTGTAGTTGAAAGAGGAACATAAGTTTCACTTACCTGCCTATGCCTATACCTATTTTTAAATTGAACTATTTTGCGTTTCACAATCTGAAGAGTTCGTTGACAGTACTCCGACCTTATTAAGGCCACCGTATCAAGTCCCCACTGAAACGTGTAGCGATATCGATAAACAAATAATTGATAATGATAAGCATTGGGCATTCGGCACACGAATCTCACCCTTGTCTGCCAAATTAGTCTAGGTTATATGTTAAGGGAATAAGGTTAAAAATGCATTGATGCTAGGTCGAGCTGCTATTGACAAACAAACATCCGATTTTTTGTGTATATTACGCTTGACATATTTTATAGAGTGAGGTTCTAAACAGTGAAGGTGCATTTAGACCAAACAAGCATTCGCTCATTCATTCTATCCCCCACTCTACGAAATCAACTAATTTCGACGAATCACGTTTAGTGTAACGAACGAATTTCGTACATATACAGGGTGAACGATATGAAGTGTTACCCATTTAAAAGGACTGCGATTTTTTAGTTGCAACAATTTATTACTATAAGTAAGAAAAACATTACATTTTGTTATTAAATTTACTGTAAGTCAATATGACTACCTTATTCCTTGACTATGGTCTTCAAATGGTAAAAAAATATTTGCTCGCAGCACGTTTGTGTTCCAGTGGTAGTGATATGTGCCAGTGAAATACGATCGCTTTCTTCATTGCATTTATACTAGCATGTTTAATTGCTCTCACCTTTCTCTTCAAAATATACCAGATAAAAAGTCCGCAACTCACTGCACAGAAGAAAGAAAAGAGAAATGACACGTGAACTACGGTTTTCAGCCATTTTTGGTTCTTACGAGCTTTATAAGCCGAAGCTCAGTCTCGTTCTTATGTTTGCGGTCTACAACCCAAATGTTTGCGTGCCTAAAACTTCAATGCGGTGTCCAAAATGTATTTCCAATAATAAGCCGCTATTACTTTGACACCAGACTTAATAAAATCTACTTGGTAACACTTCATATCGTTCACCCTGTAGAGTGGGGGATAAAATGAGTGAATGCTCGTTTGGTCTAAATGCACCTTTAAATAAGTACCGAAACCCTCGTCTCACAAACCTTGGAGTCCTTGGACGCAACCGACTAATATATCGATACCGCAGGCTCAATGGTAAAGCCATATTACAAGTCTCAGATAACAGAGCAAGATAGACGGGGCACCGAAAACGTATTCTGTAAGATGTCTCAAGATCTCTATCCATACAAGATATATCTGTCTATTACATTTATAATTAGATAACTATCGATGATATTAAAGGTAGCAATAAAAATGGCCGCAAAAACAATGAACAATGTACACCTGATTGCTCACAACGCTTTTTCTACTGAAACACCTAAAAAGTAAGGTAATCATAAATCACGTTTTTGCCCATGTTGTTAAAATGTGCATTTACGAAGGACATGGAACTGCGTAATTCGAAATGACACACTTAACGACTGTTTACCTATTAGCAATTAAAATAGGGCGTTTGTGATCTAAGTCATAATTCTAAGAATGCGATAAATAAGACTAATATGGAAATTCAATTAGTGCATAAATTGTGAGCGTATTTAGTACAACGTCCCACTTTGTTGCTTACCATATAAAGGACCCCGGACCCCTTGACAGATAATTCGTATATTATGAAGATACAAGCTAATTCCGTCCTTATGATTAGATCAAATTTTTGTTTGTGTTGTTATACTATATCTTTGTTTACTACGGAATCCTAAAAAACGACTTATGGTCACGTGACTTTCGTTCGCTTCAACTTATTGAGAAGCGAAACATTACTCAACCCTAATCTAATACTTAGGTACTTGGGGTAGTTGGGGTATCAAATCAACAATATGAAAATATAAAATTTGAAAACACCGGGATGCTTAGCCAAGTTGCCAATCGCTAACGCTTAGTAGCGTATCATAGTTTTGCCTCTCTGTCACTCATTCATATTAGTGCGACAAAGACAGTTAGCTGCGTTTCGTTTACGATTGACGATTAAGCGTTATGGCCCGGCCACGACATTGGTCTAAGGCGACCAGCGGCGAGCGAATCCATGAGTTGGAGCGGGATGCCGATATGGGTACGAGAGAGAGCACCATACGTTTTCCGCTGAGCCGGTCGCCTTAGACCGATGTCGTGCCCGCGGCGTTAGCGATTGGCAACTTGTCTAAGCACCCTTATCTACATAGACACCTAAAGACATGCATAGAAACCACCTGTCACCTAGGATTCCTAGGAAGAAATATTTGAGATGCCCTCACCGGGTATTGAACCCGGAACTCTACAAAGATGGGTAGCACTATCATATCACTATCGAAGTCCGTCAATCTCGATAGCTATGATACGAGTATGTCACGTGTAGCGTCATTACAGTATTGCGTTGCGTTACATTGTATTGTATATCTGCATAACGTGCGGCCCACTGCGCTAATTAGAGTGAAAGCGAAGTCCGAGCATGGCTAAAGGCTCTAAGGGGTTCCGTGTTTTGAAATGTTATGGTTTTATGTCTTATCTGCACTTGATTGGTACGACAGTAACGTCACCGCGATATAGACTTCCCGTCTTTTAATTTTATTACTATGTTAATAAAAGAGGGACGGATAGACATCGCCGCGAGATACTGCACTGAAAAAAATTATTTAACTGAACTACTTTGGCTATTTCATCATTAACCATAATTCGGTATGGCGTTACTAAAGTTAATTTCTATTAACAAACAGGTTTGCGTATTAATAACCAAACGGATAATGTTATTCTAAGTTGGGCTATTCGTAAATAAATGCTTGTATACGTCTTACATTAAAACAGTAAACAAATTCAAGTGTTCACATGTAAATAAACCGCTTGGTCTAATTTAAGAGTAAGCATTGACAATATGCAACAAAAACCAAGTCCTAGTTTCTAACAAAGACGATGTTATTATCCATTACATAAAATTGTTTAGATATAACTCAACAATGATTTGCTATTATAATACATATTTTTGTTACATATAACCCGTTTTGTCTAGTAGAGTAAAACCAAATACGGGTTTGCTACTCTAGCAGACCATTCGCTTTATCTAACCAAATAAAATACAATGTGTAACCAAACATACTTCATTATATAGACAATACTTAGCATAGAAATAACCAAACGGCGATCTGTATTTTGTGTGATGTGTATGACATATGTATATATGTCAAGTTACTTGAATATTCCAAAATGGAAGTCGTACCTCCACCAGCAGACACCCTCGGAGACTACCTTCGGGAATGGGGATTAGAAGGTTACATAAGGACATTTCAAACCATGTCATGTCTTTGTAAACCAAATAATTTTAATTTCTTCATTTTCCTCGTAATCAAAGAGACTCTGAAGCTAATGTATCAAGCAAAATAATGGAATTATTACAAATTAAATTGGTTTACAAAGATACTCTGTGCAATGAAAACCTATAAAGTGATGCAAAAAGTACTTTTGCTCGCGATTGTATTATTGATTGATTGATTATTTTGATTACTTTACCGTTCTTATAAATGACTATCAATGTTTCTATTATTACAATTAATAAAGTTAATTAAAATAAATGTTTCTTTTTTTGCTCGTTTAGTATTACTTCTTTTTGGGTAATCATCGATGTGGCTTATACACCCTACTTGTAGTTAAATGAGTTGTAAATAGGGCTCACTGCCTGTATAAAATCCAGTACGTCTCATCACCCAGGGGATAAGAAAGGTGACGACGAGACGTACTGGATTTTATACAGGCAGTGAGCCCTATTTACAACTCATTTTATATTTGTCTGTATATGATCCACGTATTTTTGTCATGTATAACCTATTCATTTGGTTAGAAGTAGGCAAACTATTTGGTCAAAATAATTAAACATTTGGCTGTATATGAACAACGTCTTTTTGTCGTGTATAACCTATTCGTTTGGTTACATGCAGGCAAATAATTTCGTAAATAGAATGAAACAAATTGCTTAAAATAATACTCTAAATTGGTTATAGGTAACAAAAAAGTTATGTTAAACATTACTGAGCCAGTTGGTTTAGGCGTAGCAGAAAATTTGATTAAAGTAAGTTGTGAATTCAGTAAGATTTTGACAAACAGTAAATTTGTTATCAACATACAGCACGTCTACAATAACTGAATTGTAAACTAAATATAACTGAACTTATGGTAATATACAACAGACAGTTTTCACACGATATAACTAATATTGTTTAGCAATACACAACATCAATTGTTTAGTAGAAAATTAACCGAACTGATTTTGTTAAGATATTGCCTTACTTCGCTCGTCACTTTTTTTAAGTTACAGGTTGACGAAAGTTCGGTTACCATTAACAAATTATTTTTTTCAGTGTGTCTAAGCGACAGTATCTCGCGGCGATACGTTCAACGCCGGTGACACAGCGTCTGTGATCACTAAAATCTGACTCTTAACCCAGTGACACACATACGAGATCAAGTGCAAAAATAGGTATCGAAATAATCCTGTTGTAAATAAATATGTTACGACAGTCACGGATTGTTTACGGCCACGGAAATGTCATCGTAGCATTAAGACACTGGTCTCACCGCGAGCTACTAAGCTATGAACTGACAAATAGTTATGCCGTGTGGTGACGGCAGTAAGAATACATTTGTCACCACCCCAACTCCTCCTGCGGGTGTCGTAAGAGTCGACTAAGTGATTGAAGTGTCCATTTTACAAGATTGATGATGGGCAGCAGCGTCATCATAGTGGACACATTACTGCGATCGCCAATCCGCTTGCCCAGCGTGGCGATTATGGGCATTTACCTCCTAATGCGTCTATACGCATACTTAATAGGAGAGGCCTACGTCCAGCAGTGGACTAACATAGGCTGATGATGATGATGATGACAAATAGTTATGCTGAAAGCAACTATATACTGTCGATTTTTTGCCAACGCAGAATGCGACCAAACTCAATATGTTACAGCTTAAGTCAGATTAACGAAAAATAGTAGTTGGTCGCTTTCTGCATAACTAGGGTCAACTATGGTATAGTGCGTATCTTTTGTTTGTGTTTATAGCCGATAGTTCATAGCTTAGTAGCTCGCGGTGAGATCATTGCCTTAGTAGGTCGCGGTGTGACCAGTGCCTTACAGTACAAGTATTGAAAACTTTTTACTGGCGGGACCTTAAGAAACGCATGGAAAAACTAGTGATGCACTCGAACGCTCGCATTACGGCCCACCGTAGATCACTTCCCTACTAGACAGCAGATCGTGGCAACCATGACGTGGCCCCATGATGGACTGCCTCTCGGGTTCGAATCCTGGCGAGGGTATCTTTTTGTGTACCTATTTATGAACACTTGTCAAGTTATCACAATAATGATTGTTCCTCAGTCATTGTCGTTTTTTATTAGTTTATGTGACATTATTTTAGAAATGCTTTATGGCTGCATTTTTTTAGACGTAATTATATTATGTAGGTACTAAGTAATTATAATGGCCTTTTATAAACCACACGGTACTGCAACGAAATTTCATTTATTAAATGGGACTCTTACACAAGTTGATCTAGTTCCACGGTAAGCTCAATTCAAAGCTGTGCCGATACTCGATACACAGTACAGTTGCTTAGTACCTACCATCGTCGCTATCGACATATAGTAGACACGACCGTGTAAACACTTGATACTTACAAAACAACCAAAATCAAAACAGCGAGGACTCACCGAGACTCGAACTGGGACCTGCAACTTCGCCGGCAGGGTCACTTCACTACCGACTGAGGAGGCGGTCAAGTTGTTTCCGACAGGTTTCTTCTGTTTTTCTCCTCATCCAATAAAAAAGTAACCACCATTTCTCATGTACTACATTGCGATACATCTGTGACAGTATTGTATGGTGCACAAGGCTGTAAACATGGCAATCGGCGCAATCACCGCAAACGAGCGTTTATCGATGCGCCTGCACATCCACTTACCCGTAATGGCCACGTGCGCGCGGACTTTACTGATCAATGATCATGCGGAGAAATTCCTAAACTGCTTGTAAATCGATAATCTCAATGTCAACATCATCAGCCTATGTTAGTCCACTGCTGGACGTAGGCCTCTCCTATTAACTATGCGTATAGATAGACGCATTAGGAGGCAAATGCCCATATTCGCCACGCTGGGCAAGCGGATTGGCGATCGCAGTAATGTGTCAACTATGATGACGCTGCTGCCCATCATC
>JALPQI010022042.1:0-28193 GCA_025490895.1 Thaumatotibia leucotreta
CACAATTTAAAGCTTAATTATAATAAAACCAAACTCATGCAATTTAGACCCTACCAAAAACGTAGCATAAACAGATTTCTCATTCCGAAGCACTACATTAGAATCTGTCCACTCTTTCCCACTTCTAGACATACACATTGATTCAACCATAAGTTTGAAGGAGCACTCGTATTAGTCACGGCCGGCAAGGACTAAGCGCGGGATCGCGGATCCGTTTCAAACACGACGTAAAATAAGTTTATGCAAAAGTTCTAATTGTGCACTTTTTTGGTAAACTTTATTTGCGGATCCGCACCGCTGGATCCAGCACTGGCTGCTGGATCCAGCAGACCAAAAAATGCGCTGGATCCAGCTGGATTGCTGGATGCTGGATCCAGCAATTGCAATCCCTACTCCCGCACCACAGAGAAAACATGAACTTTTAGCCCCGCACCAGCGTTTAGTCGAGCTTGGGGCGGATTTACCTCAAGCCGCAGTGAACGTGTTAAACCTTTTATAATTTTGCCTAGACAAGGATTAGGTGTTTTCTTTTTTGTGGTCTTCATTTGTCAGTAAATGTTTAAAATACACTTAGCGTCGCCCTTAGGTCTGACCTCTAGTTAAAGAAAAAATACCTAAACAATTTTTGAGGTCTGTTAGGCCTCAAAACGCACTAAATTTTTTCTAAGTCTAGTGAAAGGAATGACAGTTATCGCTGAATTATTGATAAAATATCATCATCGCGTCGACCATCTTTGATACAATGTCTCAGACGCCATTTTTTACCGACTTCCAAATATAAAAAGTAGATTATCAATTCGTTTAGTATGTAACTATTTTTTTATGATTCTTGTAAGACGATGGTCAACGAGATATCGGGTCGGGGGTCTCCTCAAATCTTAAAATCATACGTATTATGCTTATCTATAGACATTTTTGTATTTTCATCAAAAAATCAAGCATTTTCATTCAAAACTGTCGCATTTGATGAACTGGAACTGCTGACGATGATTTGAACGGAACCCTTCAACAATGCATAGTACACGTCGTTTGCTGATTTCGATTTCCTTCGACTGGGACTGGAACTGAGTACCGAACCCGGTACCAGACTCGGACCAGGACCTAGACCTAAGTCCGAGTCCGAGGTTGAAAAGTCGTTTTTTTTCTATTAAAAATCAAGTTAATCTAATGCATTGATGCCATATTTATTATTTCTAACTCAATAAGGTTAGCGGCCCAGTGGATGACGTTATAAGGACAAAAGATAATTGACAAATAACTTCTAAACTATCAAACATTCCGGCTGCATGCCTGTGCAAATTGTGAACCACTTGTTTCTGCATGTTTACCTGATATATAGAGATGATATGTAGTAAATAAGAGTTGATTCAGTGTTTATATCTTATCTTACAGTACCGGTCAAAAATTTAAGTTCGCACCACGATTTTGATACAAATTCGACTTTTTGGGCTATCATTTTTCCAGCATTTAAGTTGACACTAGTTTTCAGCTAATATATTACTGATTATTTAGTTATTCCTTTTTATTTAACCGTTACTTTCGAACAGCTCGGACACCCGAGGCAGCTGTGACAGCTTTTGGCAGCCATGCCCACGCGATGTTCATACTAATATAATAATCATCAAAAAATTTCAATTTCACTTGCCTACGAATACGAATTATTATCGGATCCGATGTATAAAATTGTTCAGATTTTAAGATAAATTAATATTAAATAGCTCTTGAATCAGTAATAATTATATAAGTAGAAAAAATATTTTGCTGTAAACACTAAAAAAATTATCACTTGAAAGCCTATTTTGTATCGAAACTTAAACTTTTGACCGGTACTGTATAGTCTTTATCGACAACTATAGCCGCACTAACGGTCAGCGGTCGACTCCGGCGCCGCCAGCATCCCGCTCGGTGCGGCCGTGCGGTCAGTTTCTTGAGGCATAAATAAACCTCAGCCCGCACTGTGTGGATAAAATATCTACCCAGTGCGTTAGAGGCTTATTTCGACCTCATACTTTTTTTTGTACCAACGAGTACGGCTTTGAAAAACATGAAGAAATGTATATTTGTCTTTATCGTACGCCTTATAAGTAAACGACGGCAGCTCCCGCACCACAGAGAAAACATGAACTTTTAGCCCCGCACCAGCGTTTAGTCGAGCTTGGGGCGGATTTACCTCAAGCCGCAGTGAACGTGTTAAATACAGGCCCCTAATAGGTTACAAGTTGTATAGGTGCCTACATTTTTAATCGTCAGTTCAAAAACTGCTTAATACCTATTTATTTTACTACTAATTTTTATTTAAGACGTTTCTACTTCCTTCCTACGAAATTCCTTCTGTAATTTGACGCACCGTCCTGTCTACATAGTACCCCACCTACGTTTATCCGCTGCCCTGCGGCCGGCCGCATTTATGACGTCAGCGCCGCTCCGATTTATTTTAACAATAACCATTTCGAAAATTGTAGGAAATGCTTAGAGTATACATAGGGGATTTTTTTGGTATTGTGCCACAACTAATTATTGACAAGAGGTACATTAAAAAAATAAAATGTAGAATTAATGCGCCTGCACGTAAATCAGTTAAAACTGTAAAAAAAAATAGTTAGCCTTGAGTCACTGACGTAATTTTTTCTTTGGATGAGTATAATAATTGTCAGGTCATTATAGTAAAAAATCACCATTTGTTTAATTTCTGTTTGATTGTTATGAATTTTAGAAATTATTTTATTTTTTCTGACTATATCTACGATTATTCAGTGGTGACTTTTTAAAATATTGTCTTAAATATTCAGTTAGGCCCCTCGGATAATAAATCCCTACTGTAGGATTTATTGTTTCTTTTTATTAAACAATTAAATCTTAATATTGATTTTATGAAAAAACCTCCACACATCTATCAGGGATAATTAGATTCATATATTCACAAAACGATGTTTTATCATATTCCTGAAATAAATATACTGTAGGATTTAATGTAATTTTCTCGAACAAGTTAAAGTTTAGCTCCCGGACTACAATAATAGAATCCCTTCTCTCGATCATGTTGCCACTCGCAAGTAAAAAACAAATTTATGTGTACCCTCGTATAACAAATAACCATTAAACTTTATAAGAGCAACTATTCTTGCATACACGGTGTTTTTTATTTTCGTTAAATTGGACAGGTTACATGGGAAAAACAGAAGTTACTGGAGAGGAGTTATTACTGGAGAGGTCGGGAAATAAGGGCTAAGCGTGCTGCAAATAAATGGGTAAAAAGACTAAAAAGCCGCAAGCAAATACTCAGGACACATGACGTCATACGTAAAGTTAAAGAGAGAAAAGTATAGTTTGACAGTACGGTACTCTTTTCTATGACTGTCAAAATATAAGGAAAAAGTTTTGTGTTTCAGTTGATTACACATTACTGACACATTATGTTCAGATTAATATGACAGGTAATATGTACACATATGTTTGATTGGTGAATCTGTTTAGATGCATATGTACTTTTCTATGCTCATTTATTTTTGAAGCCTTGGATTTGCTCATATATTTATGAACTCGACTGTACCTACTGATACATAAATACGTATTCGGCCTGAAAACCCTCGTATCCCGGCTTCTGCAGTAATGTACTATTCTTATTAATTCAATATCAGTAAGAATTAAGCCACTCGTTTCTAAGAGAAATTAATTATATTTAAACTAAATAACTTCACTTAAATTTAACGGAAAAAAGCCACTAATATAACACAAAAAACACAAAACATAATAAGGTCCTTTATGTTATTTAAATACACATTTGTGTTCAAAATCTAGTATCATGACAGCATTGTAAGAAATAGACTGATTGGGTACGTTTATCGAACAAATATCGATATTGGTAGTTCAACATTTAGTCGAGCTCTAGCGTAGCGTAACAATTTATATTTTTACACAAAATATCCTTTAATATTAACTATTGTGATAAATTATTAGCTCACAGTGATAGAACAACTAACAATTAATGCTACAATTTGATAATTCACACAATTAATGCTACTAAATAGACAAAATATCGTTTGAAAACAATCAACCGGCACATCATATTTACCTGTGAAACGAGTGTTTGGCGTTATTTCTGTAGTGGGCAACAAGGCAATCATTTACACAACACGACACCATATTGATTTCATGATCTGTATAAATTCCTTCTTATAAGTTTTAATTATAAAATCACTTTTAAAATATCAATCTCCGTCGACCAGGCTGATACGGCTGATATGTCACTTCGAAAGTGGTTATGCTTTTGGGATTGTTGTCTATCTTTTTCGCACTCGTGTAATACTCATATAACTGGTGGCTTCCCTTTCACACGCTTCCTTTCTCTATTAAGCGCTAGCGCGGATTCTAACTTTATGATAAGAATACATTTGTCACCACCCTAAGTCCTGCGGGTGTCGTAAGAGTCGACTAAGGGATTGAAGTATCACTGACCATTATTTGATAAAAGATTGATGATGGGCAGCAGCGTCATCATAGCGGACACATTACTGCGATCGCTAATACGCTAGCGTGACGATTACGGGCATTAATAATAGCCCTCTGCCACTGTCGGTCACGTGACATGTATCTTATTATCAACAGCAGTTGAAAATACGTCTGTGGTACGTCACCTCCGTTGCAGAGGGATAGAAGAAGCCTACGACCAGCAGTGGCTGATGATGATGATTCTCATAGGTACTCGTGGGACCATCGGACTAAAGTCCGTTAGTTCGTTACACAGCTTGAACGCATCAGCTCCTAATTGTGATTTGTTTGCCTGTACGGTCACTGTCCGTAATGAATGCTTAAACCACTACTTAAAGGATACTTCTTCTACTAAATAATATTTTTTATATCATCTGCACAATTATTGTTTTCTCAGGTTGCTAGCCTGAGAAAACAATTTAAAACTGAATTCAAAAACGACATAATTTCATTATATTCACCATTTAAAACAACTTTTTAAAAGCTGGCAACGTCACACGGCAAACACAGATGGCGTTATTTTGATGTTCGCACGCGCTCTCTATTTTAACAAGTGTTTAAATTAATTTAATAATTGTAGAAAACGTCATAAGGCATTTAGAAAATCTTATAACGACTTTTAGATTTGTAATGACGCCTGGCAATTTTCCCCTTTTTAAAAATGAAAATGGTTTTGGGCGCGCGTTTTGTAGAGATTTGTCGATTTATGGTCGATCCGTTGTTCTGTTTATCAGAATTTAGAATTCCTTATTCTCATTAAGGGTTTTCCTAAGGTCGACGGGGGCATTGAAAAAAGAAATTGCCTAGGGAGTTAAAGGAATATCTACATTACGTTGTTTAATATTAGTACATTGTACATCAAGGGAGGTGAGTAAGGAATTACTAACGAGAGTGTTAGAAGCCCGACGCCGTTAGGACACCTTACCGACCGTGATGCATACAATGTTTTTCATCACACTTGCCGACAAAAAAATAAGTTTTAAGACATAATATTATTGACGTACTGCCACTTCAATTATTCCCTAGGGAATTTCACTTTTCTATTACTCCCGCTACGCACGCAAGCAATGGCGCGCTTAGACAGCAAGTGTGATGAAAAATATTATTTTGCCATATATATATTTTTGCTAGCAAGACGTTATACTTATAACTGACTTATACCAAAGTATTGATAGTCATTAATAAAGTTGGTAACAAAATACCAGTAGGTAGTCATTACAGTACATTGTGCATCTAGGGAGGTAAGTACGATAGTTATCCGCTTACCGACCGTGATGCATAAGTACAATGTTTTTTACCACATTTGCGAGCAAAAAAATAGTTTTAAGACAATATATTATTAAATGACGTACTAACATTTCTATTACTCCCTAGGGAATATCACTTTTCTATTACTCCCGCGATACATGCAAGCAATAGCGCGCTTAGACAGCAAGTGTGACGAAAAATATTATTTTGCCATATATATATTTTAACTGCTCACCTACCTAACACATATTATTGTAATTTTATTTTAATAACTTTTCTTAAAAATAACGAAATTTACTTTTTAGCACAGATGGTGTACTTTTTAGGCTCTAGTGCGAGAAGTGGGTCATTTTACGCCAAGTCCAAAACTTCGGAGGGCCATCTGTACTAAAAAACGTCGTACGAGACACGTGCAAAAAGTTTTTCGCACTTGTGTCGTAATGTACTATTTTGTATATCAGCGTTATCGTTAGCTCTTAAAAATGTCAGAACTGAACACACCTTCATTGCCATGATGATCGAAGCGTGTTCAGTTATTTTTGAGTGCTCCGGACTATATTTTTTATATATTAGGGAACATACCCATACTACGTGACCTGTTTAGGGGGGAGAGGGGGTCCGTCAAAGTACCACTCTTGGTCACCAGGGGGAGGGGGGGTGTCTGGTATCATGTCACGTGACTTTTGGAAAACTCGAGCTGGAAAAGCTTTATTAACAAAATAAAATTTACAGGCAGAGGCACTCTCCTTTTTAACCGCCCAAGATGCATTAATAAATGTACTAAAATACATATAATTTTTTAAAAACCAAAAGTACAATTCTACAATTTAAATTTACTATTTAACATACGCCTGCACACATATTTTAAAGACAAACGGGTCTTAATCGCGTAAACTTACGTTAGTCTCGGATATTTTAAGGATCGTTAATTAACATGAAAACAATTAACTTACACTACTTTTCATTTACCGAACAAAAAATTATATTCTAATCTATTTTCTAAATAGTCTATGTTACCTGTCAAGATGTTTAACACTGTGGAGTCACGTCAACAGCCGTTTTTCTTAAATGTCATTAATTTTATCAACTTTAAGAGCAAGTTTTAGCGTAGCAAATTTGTTTCCTACTTTTCTCTAAAAAATAAAAATAAAATAAAAAAATAAATATCTTGGGACATCTTACACAAATCGACCTAGTCCCACGGTAAGCTCAATTAAGGCTTGTGATGTGGGTACCAGGCGACGATATATATAATAGATAGATACACAAAGATACATAAATACATAGACAGCCATGACCAAGGAACAAATATTTGTGATAAAAAAACATAACAAAACCTATAATGTTTCATGCATAAATATAGTTCAGGAGCGGAGTACTATCGGCTGTAAAAATATCCGTAACTAAATTTGATTACACCTTATATAACCATATATTCCGAATGTAGTGGAAAGAATTCTCATCCGAACGCAGACTGGAGGTACCGTGATACAGAATCAATTGTGTACAAGATAAAACGTCATGCGGGCGCGTACCGTCGGCAGGCGAACGTAAACCTCATAAATGTGGCATTCTCAAGGTGCGTTCAAATTAAAAGAGCATTCGCTGTTCTAACCTCCCACTCTACCAAATTCGATTGGTACACAAAACGTGATTGGTTGATTTCGTAGAACGGGCGCTAGAACAGCGAATTCTCTTTTGGTTTAAACGCACCTTACAAAAAACGTACATTAGGATCATGTTTCGTAAGCTGGTAGAGTCAATGGTACTGAGCAAGATCCGCTACATTTCGCAAAATTTATTTTAATTGTATGAAACGTTCCTCTTTTAATACCAGATTCCTAATAATCCTATACATTGAAGTAACAAAAAATAACGTATCATATGAAAAATATCAAAAACGTGATCCAAATGTAGTAAAAAAAAATGTATTATTATTATTTGTATCTCCTTTTGAATCACGGGCTTACATATGCCGGTTTTTTGATAGGCTGGCGCGGGGATATAGATCCAACACGTAGAGGCCCCTTGGAGAAATTTGCTGTGTTGTACACCTGCTGCAACCCATTCACGTCACGGGCACATCAATAGATATTCGTAAACCGGTCCCAGCAGGCGTATAGAGACTATTGAGAAGGAATGGAAAAGACTAATGGGCTATGGTGATGGAGGATGGATCAGAGATGGAACTATAGAAAAGAGGTCCGGACACCTGCCATAACAATGATTTCTCTTTGCTTTGCTTAGAAGCGCGATGGATTGCAGCCGTACCATTACTTTGCAAGTATCGGTAACGTTAGGTTTTTTCGATAGGTTTACTATCGCGCTCGCTCCAATATGTCAGTGTCAAAGTCATGGTACGCCTACTGTAGCCGAACCCTAAGGTATCCTTTACTTTCCAACTCAAGAAAGTAAAATCTAAGGTATCCTTTACTTTCCAATTCAAGAAAGTAAAGGATACCTTAGATTTTACTTGTTGCGTAAAGCACTCTATCGCGCTCACATTGACTTATTGGAGCGAACGCGATGGCCTGCTTTACGTTTCGAGAAAAACTTGCAAAATCATAGTACGACTATTAATATATAATATTTTGGCTGGGGTTTATACGGAATGTTTTTTTTGCTGTCCCTCCGCCCCCATGCGGGCAGCGAAGGCTCCCGCAGCTGATAACTCAACAATTACTGCACTGTTTACTCACAGCCCATCTTTGCTTGTACCTCCAGATAGATAATACAAAAAACCGGCCAAGAGCATGTCGGGCTATCCACAGTATAGGGTTCCTAGGGCATGCGATCTCGGGATTCAAATAAATAAATATCTTGGGACATCTTACACAAATCGACCTAGTCCCACGGTAAGCTCAATGAAGCCTTGTGATGTAGGTACCAAGCGACGATATAATATAATAGATAGATACATATAGATACTTAAATATATAGACAGCCATGACCAAGGAACAAATATTTGTGATAAATAAATACACAAATGATGTCCTCGCCGGGATTCGAACTCGGAACCTCCAGCTTCGTAGGCAGGGTCACTACCGACTAGGCTACAGAGGCTGTCAAATGTATGCAATCACAGGGTTTTACTCGTATAGTGTCCAATCCAGTCATTGCGTGCCCTAGTTCCGTAGTCATTCAAGAACTGTTCCTAGAAAATTTGTTCCTATAAATTTCCTAGGAAGTTTTTATAATATTCTACTTTAGAATTTTTTCATATTTTTTAAACTTGTTAAAAAATTAGAGGTACATTTTTATTTGTTTTCGTAGCGATCATTTCCGAAACTGTTAAACTTATCCAAAAATTATTTTAGTAAGCCCCATTTCATTTTAAGTACATAGGTAAACAACTATATATCGTGGATACGTGAGGGTTGAAATGAAAAAAACTCTCCCCATATTACGTGTATTTACCCTAAAATAATACCACTTTGTCGGCTTGATTGATATGTATATGTATATATGTATATTGGTACCAAATTTCAGCTATCTAGTCCTAAAAATCACGGTATAAGGGTTCCTACCGTTCCTAGTTAATTACGTACGACGAAAAGACGAAAACGACAATATACAGCACACACGCTACGGGCGAATAATTAATCCAGCTATAATATCTGATCGTACGAATCGTAGGTATATGACAATCATTTCGTCAAATTTTGTTTTTAATTAGTTGTAACGATTTTTCTAAGGTGCAACTCAACAGCAATGTATGCCGTCCAACTGACATGACACTTGTATGGCGTTTATTCTCTGTTTGATTTGGTGTTTAAAAAAAGGTAAACAATCTTGCAGTATCTTTTTATTGAAAACTACGAGTAGAAAATAAGTTTTGGCAAATATACATAATATAAAGGAAATACAGTGATTTACATTGTCTTTGATTGGATTTTTATATGCATTTTCAATAAAAAGATACTGCAAGATTGTTTACCTTTTTTTAAACAACAAACCAGATTATAGATACTTTAATTAATGTGGCTACCAGTGAATGCAATACATTACGTGCTCAATTATTTTGTATGAAAACAAAAATAACTTAATTTCACAAAGAAATGTATGTAAACAGGTTCCCTAGGTCCGATTCTAGGTAATCGCCATTAAAATATTCGCCTGTATCAAATACACACACTGTATAACTACGATTTTGACCACGTTGTATAACAAAATTGCAGGTGTTAATCCAGATCGCTTGGTGCTATAGTTACAAACTCGTTGATTATGATTTGTATAGTAATTACAAAGCTGTCACACACACGACCAACGTCATCGAATAGCTTGAACGTTAACATATAACCCGCTATAATTACTGTACAGCTATTCGAAAACTTCATAAGTCAACTAGCGTAAATAGAACCGGAGAGCTTATGCGAGTTTTTTAGTTAAGTCATAAACATCTTCTAACTTAACAAGCCGCTATGTATGTCCCTTTCTGTCTTATCAATATGTCAATAAGACCAAAAGGGACATACAATACGAGTAAGGTACAGGATCAGATCGGATCTAATGTAAGATCGGATGACCGCAATAACTACTAAAATAGTAGTATTTTTTCCTCACTGGCAATATTATGCATGACGCCATTTCACCCCGCCCCTCTCGCTAGTATGCAGCAACCGCTCAGCTGCATCAGGTCGTGAGCTACGAACGTTTAAAAAAAAGTGTTTTTTTTCGAGAATTTTTGGAGATCCGATTAACAGGAAGCTATGCACCTTCTTCTCCTTACTTTAGAGTTCAAATTAGATATTAGTCCGATCTTAAGCCCAGAAGGTTTTTCGGAAAAGGAAATAAAAATAGTGCAAGTTTGAGTGTCGATTACTCCAAAGCTGGCTGAGCGGCATCAAGTAAATTTATATTAGGGCTCTCGGTCGTTTCCGGGTTTCGTGTACCCGTTTCCGTGTACCCGTTTCTTTGCTACCGGGAAACGGGTTTCTTACCCGTTGGGAACGTTTAATTAGGAACCGTGTAATTAAGACACGGATACCCGAGTACCTGTGTCTGATCCGCCCTCAATGTGTAGTGGCAGTGGCAATCTAAAATATAGGTACGATTTTATATTTGAACAAAGTATTGAACCGCATTTAACCTGCAACAAAGAAAATTTCTAGCTGCGTAATTCGTAAAAAAACTGCGAATTTTTCGGTAGGTATTGTTTTGTTTCAGTTTTTTACTAATAAAAACATAGGTTTTTCGAATATTCAATTGTAATGGATCCGCAAGACTCAAGCTTGGAAAAGTTTCTAAGTGGATCCGCGGACCCGCGCTTGGAAACGTTTCTAAGTTGGAAACGTTTCTTGGCGTTTCGTGTCGTTCGGGTTCTTAGTACCGCCGGTGCTAAGGATACGTGTACACGTGTCTGCGGGTAACACGGATACCGGTAGCCCTAATTTATATTGAAAGCTTGATTTCTTTTTTTATTACATACATCACACATCTGCAGGTAAAAGTTAATGAGAATAAATTTATGTTTTTTTTTGTGACATTCTCTCAACTCACCGAAAAATAGTCCGGTCTTACCCGGGTGTACATTACTAAGTAAGGAGATGTTTATGAATAAGGTTAGAGCCTATCCAAAGTTTCTCGCTGGAGGCCTTAGGTACTAAGCAGTCTAAAATTTTTGATGGTTGTGTGAATTACGCGACAACAGACTGTACCTATCAGACTCAGCAAGAGGAAGTGTCTTCGTCTGTATAATGACTATACAGTGTGTAAGTCTAATATGGGCGATGAATTAACCCAGGCATGGGATTCATTAGTGTAATCATAGATTACAAGGTTTTTTAAAAGTTACTCTTAATTATGACCCCACAGAATTTTTTTAAGATTATCGGAGCAGCAATGTCAGATACGAACATTTGTTATTGTTGACATGGCAGTTATGTCATCTGCTTTTGAAATTAGCTGTCAACGAGTAGGTATTTAACTCGCGTATGTTGCTCTACATTGCGCGCCGAATTATTTTGTATGGAAAAATTAGATGCTCTAATTTTAAGGAAAAGTTATTTGAATGTACATACTTATGCCTTATGTCTATGTCTTAAATAATGTCGTAAACTAACACCCGTTAAGAGCTTCGCCCGTATTAGACCTACACCCTGTATTTGAAATGCGTCTAAACACTAGCGTTGAAAATGTACATGTCACTTGTATGGACGACATGTATTTTACATGAAAAATATAAACATGTTGTTATACCTTCAGCTCAAATAGTTTATATTTTGTACATGGCAACCTGCGGCATCGCGCTTGCCTCTTTAGTGTTTTGTTTTCCTGGTTCATTGAACAGAATAATATAAATATAAACGTGATTAATTAATTCATAGTTTTTATTTAACTCTAATATATATCAGTGGCGACGAGGATGGGATTTGTCATTTTCAACGCTACTAAACATTATACCCCCTTATTCATAGACGTCTGCTAAGTTACCAAGCCGCTAAGTTTTGCAATTTTTGTATAGAAATCGCTTTAAAATCGCCCAAGTGAATCGCTAGTGTGAACAGACCCTATCTGAACAGTGAACATTAGCCGAAGTAGCTACTATATCTTAACATTGGCAACATGACTATGACTATGACTATGACTATGACTATGACATTTTCGACTAGCCATTATACAAAAATATATTACTTTCCTACTAATCGTTACTTATACTACCCAACTTTTCACAAGTGCTTTATGGTGAAGAGAAACATCGTGAGGAAACCTGCATACATCTGCGAAGAAATTCAAGGGTGTATGTGAAGTCCCCAACAAGTACCGGGCTAGCGTTGGGACCATCAAAATAGGCATGTTTGATGTCGAGTAGCGGAAAAATGGCCAAAATACAATGACAACAAGAGATTTCTTACGATCAGCATTATAGCGTCACTTTGATGGTTCCCGTTGGCCTAGTGTTCCAATGAGGGTTTTCTGAAATGACGTTCACCAGGACGGCAGCACTGAGGCGTCAGGCCTACTACCGCAAAAATCGAAATTCGTACATTTCGAGGATTTTTCTCTGTCACTCAAACGAAGGCGCCATTAGAGTGAGAGAGACAAATCCTAATTTACGAATTTCGTTTTTCACGGTATGGCCGCTGGTCCAGAAACTTGTCTAAATTCTCAGAGCGCCTATAGTTTCGTGGCTAAATGTTTTGTATGAGTTAATAAAATTATACAATTACTTTTATATAATTATTCTGACTATTGGAGACTTCATCTCAAGTTGATGTACTATATCTGTTTATGTTTCGTTTTTAATTAATTAATGCATGTTAGCTGTAAGATGTTATAAAACTTTTATTTGAAAAAACAAGTCCCGCTGAGTTTCTTGCCGGATTCTTCTCAGGAACAGTGGTGTAGGATTAGAACTGGAAGTAGCTTTTTTTCTCTCTCATTCTCTTTTTAGTTTAACGTTTCAAAAGCGCTCGTTGCTGGGCCTATTTGAATAAAGAATATTTTGACTTTGACTTTAACTATATATAAATATAATAAAAACCAGCTAAGAGCATGTCGAGCCACACTCAGTGGTGTAGGTTTCCGTAGTTATTCAAAAACGGCTGGGCTGATTACGTTCAAAATAGTTTTATGTTAAAGTAATGTATAAGCCCACTATTCACGATTTTTTTCATTTTTTTGGACCTACGGATCAAAAGTTAGAAGGGGGAGGGGGGTAAACTTTTTTTTTTTCTTTTGGAGTGCTTATCTCCTAAAATATTGACTTTAGAAAAAAACTTTCTTTTTAAGACCCTTATTTTTTTTAAGAGACCTATTCAATGATACGCCACATTATAGGATAACAGTAAATAAAAAAAAACATCCTCACTTCACCAGTTGGGGAGGACGGGCAGGTACACGAAAAAAAAAATATTTCTACATTTTATTCTACCACTTTGTTGGCATGATTAATATGTATACCTGTACCAAATTGCAGATTTCCAGTATTAACGGCCAATGAGCTATGCTGCGGACAGACGGACGGACGGACAGACGGACATGGCGAAACTATAATGGTTCCGTTTTTGCCATTTTGGCTACGGAACCCTAAAAATACCTTCTGTTAGTTTTTCTTTGGGGCTAGAGTATTTCTTAGCGGGACTATAAGGCCAAGTGGCGCCAACTAGTGGCATACGTTTTCGAGAAAACCCTCATTGGTTGACTATGCATCTAGTAGTAAGTAATCTGTGTACGATGACCGGGAGGAGGTATTACCGTCAAACACTATTAATCATAGCGCACCTGGACGGGGGGTTTACCTGCTCTACGTTGCGAAATATCTAACCTGTAGCGTTTAGAGCTGCTACATACTTGATGCATACATTTGTCTCAGACATACAGTGTGTTACCATTTGCGGGCTTTTATTGAAACTGAAAAATGACATGCAGATTTTTAGCCAAACCGTGAGCATTATTTGACTAGAAAATGTAATTTAAAAAGTAATTAACTTTCTAAGAATTTCAGTGAGGAATAATGTACTTGTAGTACTACAGTGACACATGGCAGCTATCGTTTGACACCTAAGCAGTACACGTGTTACATTGATGGTTTGAAGGAAATCAATTTTATTTTGCAGTTAATTATAATTAATTTACTTGAAAACGATTGCTAATAATCGGTCCATTCTGTGAGTGTAAACATTTTAACCCTTTATAGGGCACCGGTCTCAAAAACGACCACTCTATAGCACTATCTTTTTTTATTTTTTTCTTGTACAGAATTTTTCGTACTATATAATAGTGTTGAGGCTTGAACCCACGACTTTTTCGAGTCTTGCCCGTTAAAGGGTTAAATTCAATCACTGTCATCATTTCTATGTTTATACTTTATTATTCATAAAAAAATCACTTTCCTATACAAAATGTCGAGATCACGTAACCAATTTGTGGGACGATTGCAAAAAATGTAACATAGTATAGGGCTTTTAATGAAACCAAATAACGCCATAATTTTTGTGTTACGAAGTAAAATTTTTTTAACAACTTTTGGCAGTGAAAAAAGTAGTGAAAATTTTCCATTAGCGACCAACAAAACGCATCTACATTTTTTAAATTTGGCGCCTTTTTCTACAGCCGAAAATTGTTGGACGGAGTATACCACATAGTTTGTATAATGAATTCTCATAACACAACTGACGCAATCGTGGTTTTTGTTTTGTTTAAGACCTTAACTATGCACATTTTTTTTGCTATCGACTATTACAAGGGTGTAAGCAAAAGTAATCTTTTTTGGCGATTTCACTGTTGTTCCCATACTGTAAGTTACTCATTATGTCTTATTTCCACTCTGTCAAAAAGGCTTACCAATTAATTTTTTTTCTATGCTTTGATACATAGGTACTTCTTTACTTTAACATGTGCCGTCAGTAACCTAAACTTTTGTGTTATTCTTAAGCTTCTCTCATATTTACCATTTTATTAGAATTTATTATGTATGTTTGCCGTGTGGTGACGGCAGTAAGAATACATTTGTCACCACCCCAACTCCTCCTGCGGGTGTCGTAAGAGTCGACTAAGGGATTAAAGTGTCACTGACCATTCTACAAGATTGATGATGGGCTGCAGCGTCATCATAGTGGACACATTACTGCGATCGCCAATCCGCTTACCCAGCGTGGCGATTATGGGCATTTACCTCCTAATGCGTCTATACGTATAGTTAATAGGAGAGGCTTACGTCCAGCAGTGGACTAACATAGGCTGATGATGTGATATGTGATGTGAAAAAAGAAAAACATGTTTTTTTGGCTGTAAAATATAAATATAATAATATTTTTTTTATTATATTAAATACATTTAAAACATAATAAAAGGGGGCCTCCCTGTTAACAAGAAATGCCTGTACATTGATTTAAACTTTCACGATTATCACTCATATTTTAAAGACAAATGGGTCTTAATCGCGAAAACTTACGTTTAATTTTATCCTGACGTTTCGGGCATGACGTTACACCCGTGGTCGCAGGCAGACCGTAAGTTTACACGATTAAGACCCGTTTGCCATTAAAATATAAATAAAATAAGTAAAAAAGTTTTAAGTTAAACGGTTTTTATTGCAGCAAAAACTAGAAAATAAAAATTAGTTGTAACTAACCGTAGATGCTACTTTCTGTAGATTAGTCACGTGAAACTATTATCACTGTAGTCTTCCCAAGTCGGATGCTGAAAACCACGTTTAGCCTCTATGTCAGTGGATTAAGCGTTACCTAATCGGAAACTTTTACCAAACTGAAATAAAAACGTGGGGCGTACGCAATTGTGTTTAAGACACTAAAAGACACTAAGAACATACATAGAAATCAAGACAGCAATAGTGTAATAAGTTTTGTTCTGGCCTTGATAAAAGTTATTTACGTCTGTAGAAGTGTTGGAACATATGGATGATTAATTGCAAAATTAAAGCTACAATTACATATTTTGAACTTGTATGTTTCTTTATAATAACGCCCCACGTTTTTATTTTAGTTTGGTAAAAGTTTCCGACTAGGTAACGCTTAATCCACTGACATAGAGGCTAAACGTGGTTTTCAACATCCGACTTGGGAAGACTACAGTGATAATAGTTTCACGTGACTAATCTACAGAAAGTAGCATCTACGGTTAGTTACAACTAATTTTTATTTTCTAGTTTTTGCTGCAATAAAAACCGTTTAACTTAAAACTTTTTTACTTATTTTATTTTCAAGTTTTTAGTGCAATAGTTAAGTTACTTTCCGATACTATATACCTACTTATTCTAGATCAAAGATGTTGTTTGTAATATGCAATACAATTATGCATACTAGCGTTTAACTCTCGCGCTTTAATCACGACACATATGTAAACGTAATGGACATTATTTTATGTGCAACGAGAAGGAAATCCCTGCTGAATAGATATATTTAGACATCTGACACTAAAAAAATGTCAGCCTTAATGTCCGAAGTGTCTCAAATGGACGTGTTATTCAAATACAATACCTTAGATAACAGAGATCTGACAATAAGGAATATACAATAAGGATCAATTAGGTTTATTGAGAAAATCAAGTTTCAATTTATATATTGTAATAATTCAATTTATATATTGTCGAATTTCGAGACTATAAAAAATAAATTCATACTGTCAGTCGACCATCAGCTGGAGGGCCGCAGGCCCGACGGCTCGTCCTACGCGAACCACTCACGCTGCCACTCTACCAGCTGGAGGGCCGAAGGCCTGACGGCTCGCCCTGCGCTACGCGATCCACTCACGCTGTCACTCTATCAGCTGGAGAGCCGAAGGCCCGACGGCTCACCCTACGCTACGCGATCCACTCAAGCTGTCACTCTATCAGCTTGAGGGCCGAAGGCCCGACGGCTCGCCCTACGCGATCCACTCACGCTGCAACTCTATCAGCTGGAGGCCGAAGGCCCGACGGCTCGCCCTGCGCTACGCGATCCACTCACGCTGTCACTCTATCAGCTGGAGGGCCGAAGACCCGACGGCTCACCCTACGCTACGCGATCCACTCACACTGTCATTATATCAGCTTGAGGACCGAAGGCCTGACGGCTCGCCCTACGCTACGCGAACCCTCACGCTGTTACTCTATCAGCTGGAGGGCCGAAGGCCCGACGGCTCGCCCTACGCGATCCACTCACGCTGTCGCTCTATCAGCTGGAGGGCCGCAGGCCCGACGGCTCGCCCTACGTGATCCACTCACGCTGTCACTCTATCAGCTGGAGAGTCGAAGGCCCGACGGCTCGCCCTACGCTACGCGATCCACTCACGCTGTCACTCTATCAGCTTGAGGGCCGCAAACCCGAAGGCTCGCCCTACGCGATCCACTCACGCTGTCACTCTATCGGCTGGAGGACCGCAGGCCCGACGGCTCGGCCTACGCGATCCACTCACGCTGTCACTCTATCAGCCAGAGGGTCGCAAGCCCGACGGCTTGCCCTACGCTACGCGATCCACTCACGCTGTCACTCTATCAGCTGGAGGGCCGAAGGCCTGACGACTCGCTCTACGCTACGAGATCCACTCACGCTGTCACTCTATCAGCTGGAGGGCCGAAGGCCCGACGGCTCGCCCTGCGCTACGCGATCCACTCACGCTATCACTCTATCAGATGGACGGTCGCAGGCCCGACGGCTCGGCCTACGCGATCCACTCACGCTGTCACTCTATCAGCCGGACGGTCGCAGGCCCGAACGGCTCGCCCTACGCGAACCACTCACGCTGCCACTCTATCAGTCGGAGGGTCGCAGGCCCAACGGCTCGCCCTACGCGATCTACTCACGCTGCCACTCTATCAGCTGGAGGGCCGAAGGCCCGACGGCTCGCCCTACGCTACGCGATCCACTCACGCTTTCACTGTATCAGATGAAGGGCCGCACCCCCAACGGCTCGGCCTACGTGATTCACTCACGCTGTCACTCTATCGGCCGGACGGTCGCAGGCCTGACGGCTCGCCCTACGCGAATCACTCACGCTGCCACTCTATCAGCTGGAGGGCCGAAGGCCCGACGGCTCACCCTACGCTACGCGATCCACTCACCCTGTCACTCTATCAGCTTGAGGGCCGCAAGCCTGACGGCTCGCCCTACGCGATCCACTCACGCTGTCACTCTATCGGCTGGAGGGCCGCAGGCCCGACGGCTCGGCCTACGCGATCCAGTCACGCTGTCACTCTATCAACTGGAGGGCCGCAGGCCCGACGGCTCACCCTACGCCATCCACTCACGCTGTCACTCTATCAGCTGCAGGGCCGCAGACCCGACGGCTCGGCCTACGCGATCCACTTACACTGTCACTCTATCAGTCGGAGGGCCGCAGGCCCGACGGCTCACCCTACGCCATCCACTCACGCTGTCACTCTATCAGCTGCAGGGCCGCAGACCCGACGGCTCGGCCTACGCGAACCACTCACGCTGTCACTCTATCAGTCGGAGGGTCGCAGGCCCAACGGCTCGCCCTACGCGATCCACTCACGCTGTTACTCTATCAGCTGGAGGGCCGCAGGCCCGACGGCTCGCCCTATGCGAACCACTCACGCTGTCACTCTATCAGCTGGAGGGCCGCAGGAAGTGGCAGTGGGCAGGGCTCGTTGCACGTGGAACCGATAGCCGTTGGGGTGGTAAGGTTCTCGAGTGGCGGTCACGTACCGGAAGGCGTAGCGTGGGTAGGCCCTCCACAAGGTGGACTCATGACCTAGTGAAGGTCGCTGGATCCGGGTGGCACAGGGCCGGTCCTTGTGGAAATCTTTGGAGGAGGCCTATGTTCACCAGTGAACGTCTTTCGGCTGATATGTTGATGATAATGAAATCCGTATGTTTCTACGAAATATCTAAAGCAGTACTTAAAAATCTACATATCGCTAAACCTAGCGGTTGTGACAGGCAGTAACACTGGAGTATTAGATTTGAGGAGTTGGACGTTAGTATTAAATTCGCACGTTTGTACTTACATAATATCTAAAGAACTTCTTTAAAATCATATATCGATAAAAGATAAATCTTGCAGTTATTGTAGGCAGTACTGCAGCATCAGGAGTGAGGAGTTGGAAGTCAAGATCAGGCTGTTAGTATTTGATTATGCTAAACATGCTATACTTTCATTTACACGTGTCTAACACTCTCGGTTAAGGTAAGCAGTACGTCTGCAGCATCAGGCTTTGAGGATACAAGGATACAAATATTATAATATTGCATTGTCATGGGGACTTGATAAGAATTCCAAATTTTATTGATTTCGGTGCAGTAGAAATGGTCGAAAAATCGATCACAAGATTTGAAGCATCGACGACAGTTGATACGCGGTGAAGTTAATAAAAACCGTTTAAAAAATGCCTGTGTTGAGAGACACCGCTCTTCCTTATGCAATATGAGCTCTAATAAACAAGTAATAATAATTTTTATTCTTAAATGACTACAATTAAGATTGAAAATTAAAAAAAAAAAACAAAAGTAAAAGCTAAACAAATATACAGGTAACCACAAAGGTTTTACACTACGTTATCACTAGTTAACCCTCGCTTAATCGAGCTGTCACCGGCAGCGGCACTGCAGGGCTTAGACCTCAACGGATCAAGGCAGCGCTCAATGGGTTAACAAAGCTCAACACCATTGAGAGGGTATTCAGGTACCTGTTAGCAATAAATAATAAATAAATAACTTGGGACATCTTACACAAACCGACCTAGTCACACAGTAAGCTCAATTAAGGCTTGTGATGTGGGTACCAGGTGGGTAAACAATGTTCTAATTAGAAAATATTATACGGAAAAATAATCAAATACAAAGTAAATGTGAGAAATACGAAAGAAAGAATACTTAGTTTAAAGAAGAAATTATATAAGGTCCTAATTTATTAGATGCAGATATTTTTACAGCTGACAGTACTCGGTCTCTGGAGTATATTAAACCGTGAAACATTATAGCATTTACGATGTTTTTTTGGAGAAAACGGAAAAACAAATATGCTACGTAAAAACACCCTGTTTATGTGATTATTAAATGAAAACTTATTGAACAGATTCTAGTGCCTCTTTTACGTAAATAATTAAATTAAATACTTGATTGTCAATGTCATGTTATTTTCCGTTGGATTGAGTTGTTTGATGACATGACAGATAGTGTTATTGTGATATGTGATAATGCACATGATGATTTTTTTAAGACGAAATTATAATTTCTTTTTTGTTAGGAAAATGAAATCAAAAAAGTTACATGAAAAGATTTCGTAATTTATATTTAAAGTATCATGTGTTAAAATATCTGCAACTAATAAATTAGGACCTTATATATTCTATAGTAAGACAATACCAGCCTCCCAAAAGCCGAGTTAACGAAATCGTTCCCACATCAAAAGTCAACCGCAGTGCCACCGACACAGTTTTTATTCATCATCGGCGCTAAGTACAATCGAGTCGGCATAATCGACCTGCCAGCGCCACGCGCTCGGAGCAAAACTTTGATTAAAACCGAACCAATCAACTAAACTGTTGTTCGCTTTACCTGCACCAAAACAACATTCCCTCCCACCGAAATAAACTTGTACGAACACGGGGTTGAACCTAAAATGGCCGCTCCCATGTGAACCCGCAGATGGGTTCAGCGTCATGTTTCGTGCTCAACGTTTTTCCAATTATTACAAGGGTTTGTTTTTTAATTAAAGTTTGGTTTGAGTGTCGCTAAATCAAATTTTTCATCGCAGTTTTCTAGAAAATTGGACACCATATTATAGTACTAACGTTGACAGTTTTTCACAAATTTCAATTTTCCTGTCGTAAACTAATCTTCATCATAATCACTATAATCAGCCTTAGTCCAGGTATTACCTATACGTATAAAATGAACGTATTAGGAGTCGATCCTGATAGGTGTCATTTCAATACATTATGAGTATGTGTCAAAAGCCAAATTAATACATTTTGTGTCAAAGGTTTTTAAGGCCGTGTGGTGACGGCAGTAAGAATACATTTGTCACCACCCGAACTCCTCCTGCGGGTGTCGTAAGAGTCGACTAAGGGATCGACGTGTCACTGACCATCATTTGATAAAAGATTGATGGTGGGCAGCAGCGTCATCATAGTAGATACTCGTACATTACTGCGATCGCCAATCCGCTTGGCCAGCTTGGCGATTATGGGCATTTACCTCCTAATGCGTCTACCGAAAAGTCGCGATTTGCTAACTTAATAATGAACTCTACTGACTTTTCTTTTAAATTGACAATTAACTGTCACGATCGTATTGTCAACCCGGGTGTAAAGGGAGCTGATGATGTGATGATGTGTCAAAAAGTGACGTTGTGGACAGATAATGTAATGAACTGACAGCTCTCAGGACTGACTTAGCGGCCGAGCGCTGTAGGAAATAAATGCCCATAATTTTCACGCTGGGCAAGCGGATTGGCGATCGCAGTAATGTGTCCACCATCATGACGCTATTCTGCCCTCCTAAACATAATTTCCAGTTGAATAAAGTATACAATTATCTTGGGACATCTTACACAAATCGACCTAGTCCCACGGTAAGCTCAATTAAGGCTTGTGATGTGGGTATTGGTCATGGCTGTGTATGTATTTAAGTATCGATATGTATCTATCTGTTATATGTACCGTCGCCTGATACCCACATCACAAGCCTTAATTGAGCTTACCGCGGGACTAGGTCGATTTGTGTAAGATGTCCCAAGATATTTATTGATTTATATACTATACATCTTGTGTGTGTGTGTCTTTAGTCGCTCTATCTGATTTATAACGTTACTTTGACTTGTTCCTAAGTGCCTTACGGTTGCAATTGGTCGACTGTATGCCTCTTAGCTCCGGTTTTGGTACAAAAGTGCCGCAAGCCTGTTAAGTGAGGAGTTGTCAGAATCAGGCGCCGGCGGCGTGGCGCTGACAGCTCATTTACCACCAGCTTTGTGCCGCCGAACGTGTATTGGCACCCAGTGTCGCTAACGAGTAGTAAAAAACGAGTGGTCCGTTTTTTCGTCAGCCTCCGTAGCCTAGTTGGTAGTGACCCTGCCTACGAAGTTGAAGGTTCCGGGTTCGAATCCCGGCGAGGACATTACTTGTGTATTTATTTATCACAAATATTTGCTTCTTGGTCATGGCTGTGTATGTATTTAAGTATCTATATGTATCTATCTATTATATATCGTCGCCTGATACCCGCATCACAAGCCTTAATTGAGCTTACCGTAGGACTAGGCCGATTTGTGTAAGATGTCCCAAGATAATTATTGATTTATTTACTATCAATCTTGTGTGTGTGCGTCTTTAGTCGCTCTATCTGATTTATAACGCTACTTTGACTTGTTCCTAAGTGCCTTCAGGTTGCAATTGGTCGACAGTATGCCCGTTAGCTCCCGTTTTGGTACAAAAGTGCCGCAAGCCTGTTAAGTGAGGAGTTGTCAGAATCAGGCGCCGGCGGCGTGGCGCTGACAGCTCATTTAGCACCAGCTTTGTGCCGCCGAACGTGTATTGGCGCCCAGTGTCGCTAACGAGTGGTAAAATAAGTCTTTTACTACTTGTCAGCCTTCGTAGCCTAGTTGGTAGTGACCCTGCCTACGAAGCCGGAGGTTCCGGGTTCGAATCCCGGCGAGGGCATTATTTGTGTATTTATTTATCACAAATATTTGTTCCTCGGTCATGGCTGTGTATGTATTTAAGTATCTATATGTATCTATATATTATATATATCGTCGCCTGGTACCCACATCACAAGCCTTAATTGAGCTTACCGTGGGACTAGGTCGATTTGTGCAAGATGTCCCAAGTTATTTGTTTGTTTGTTTGTTTGACGCCATTAGATAATCTTTCCAAAATGCGGATTAAAGAATGTATACACGGATTTTCCTCACGAACACACATCATTTGGCCTATACCACAATACTTTACAAGCGCTCTACAAAATTGTATAAATTCCTATACAAAAAGTTGACAATTTTGTAGAATTGTATTCTTGTAAAGTTTTGTGGTATAGGGGCCAGAAGTGTCGTTTCAAAAGGGCTTATTTCCACTTTGTCAATAGTGATTAATTCCCATCAGTGGCGTGGCAGTATGAAATAAAAGTTGCAATACGCTTGTTTAGTCATTAACCGTTTTTTTTAATAACTTGATAATTATTTCTCAACCTCCGTAGTCCAGTTGGTAGTGACTCTGCCTACGAAGCTGGAGGTTCCGGGTTCGAATTGGAATCCCGGCGAGGGCAATATTTGTGTATTTATTTATCACACTATATGTATCTATCAATTATATATATCGTCGCATGGTACCCACATCACAAGCCTTAATTGAACTTACCATAGGACTAGGTCGATTTGTGTGAGATGTCCCAAGATATTTATTTATTTATCTCAAGAGCAAGAGTTGAGACATCTGTTTCTTAGATTAATTAATTATATTTAACCGTAGTAAAATTAACGCAAATGGGTCAAACGCAAACCCATGTTCGGACTTTCGGAGTCTTTCCGGTGGACAATCTAAAAGTTAAGGCCTATAAAGCTTAATTTTCTTATGAAAGCCTAATCTTCATTAAGACGTCCTCCTTTTCCATTGCTTTGTATGATAAAAATCAATACTACCTGTCCACAGGCTGTTAACTATCGACCACAGGAAAGAAAAAGTGCGTGTTCAGCTGAACTGTAGAGCCCGTCTTTCCTGTGGCCAATAGTAAGCAACTGATAGGAGTGTAGTCCATCCATTTCTTTAAGTTTGTTATCTGTTCTGTTACTGTGTATTTCTGCTCTTTGTACTTATGCAAACTTTTGGAATAAATTTCTTTATTATTATTATTATTATTATTAGTCGTGAATTTTATCATACATTTCAATAGGAAAGGAGTGCCTTTAAATGACAATAAGGGTTTAATAAGAAAATTGACTCTCCTAGCCCTTAACTTTTAAAATGTCCACCGGAAGGACTCGTAACATGATTTTAAGTTTGACCCAAATAAACAAAACACCTTGTTATATATCTATATATTAATTCAACAGTAACAGCATCATATATCTGTATGAATGTCGGAGCATGAAACTCACTTTAAATTTTCGCACATTAGCTCATTTAGACTTAAACTAACAAAAGTTAACTGAGAAACAATGAACTTGCGCTGGCTAAGCGACAACATTTACAGGGTGGAACGCAACGACGATCTTTCCCGCTACCAACCGAGTCTACCAATCATTACGATGAACTTTCAGTATTGGACCAACTATGCTACAAAATGTAGTGTCGATTTTTTTCTTGAGTTATTTTGATTACTTAGTAAAAGTTGTTCAAAATTATTTAAAAAATCTTCTTTTACTATCTTTATATTATTAACAATTTTCAGAAAAGTCCGCGTGATGGTAACAAACTGTATAAGATAAGCAGTCTGTCGTTTGCTTGTCTCTGACGCCGGCAATAAAGGTTTCCCTCGAGGTATCGCGTAGCAGGCTGCGTAGCCCGCGTAGCACATGCTACGGCGTAGCTGTGATACATTGTGTAATCAAACGAAATCAAAATATTTATTTGCAACTTTGGTGGTCATATACAATGGATTGCTTTCAAAATTGCCAAGAACTTTAACAAAGATAGTGTTACTATTACTTTTCTGATATATTTGATATTTTTGACGACAATATATTATGGCATTATAATAAAAAAATTAAAGAAAAAAAAACCTTTTTAAAAACAAGCTTTTATTATTTGTTTATAAAATGAACTAAAAAGTTAAAAATAAATTAACTCTAAAAAGAAATATAACACTTTGTAACTTGATTGTAACCTTTAACGACAAATAAGCGTCTTCTTCTAGGACAAAATAATTCCATATTGTACAAATTTATTTAATTTTAACACTAAAACTTTTCACTATACATAATTATTCAATCTCGTCCCCCCTCTTTATCATAGTCCCCATTTATAAATGAAAGCGTGTTACATTTAATACAACACAACATTTTCCTCAAGCTATCGCAATGTAACACGCTTTCATTTATAAATGGGGACTATAATAAAGAGGGGGGACGAGATTGAATAATTATGTATGGTGAAAAGTTTTAGTGTTAAAATTAAATAAATTTGTACAATATGGAATTATTTTGTCCTAGACGAAGACGCTTATTTGTCGTTAAAGGTTACAATCAAGTTACAAAGTGTTATATTTCTTTTTAGAGTTAATTTATTTACAAGCTTTTATTTAGTTTCACCTGTCCCGTTGTCTGTCGTTCTGTAATCAAATCTTGCAACTTAAATTTGATCCACTTCCCGGTTTCCGATTGAGCTGAAATTTAGAATGCATGTATAAATCGGATGACAATGCAATGTTATTGTGACATAGAGCTGATCTGATGATGGAGCTGGAAGGTAGCCACAGGAACTCCGTAATTAAATGATGCAACCCTATCGAGTTTGAGCTCATTAGATTCGTCTTGACAAGTACTTTGATACTATATGGTAACCAGGGTCTGATGATGGAGCCGGAAGGTGGCCATAGGAACTCCGTAATTAAACGATGCAACCCTATCGACTTTGAGCTCATTAGATTCGTCTTGACAAGTACTTTGATACTATATGGTAACCAGGGTCTGATGATGGAGCCGAAAGGTGGCCATAGGAACTCCGTAATTAAACGATGCAACCCTATCGAGTTTGAGCTCATTGGATTAGTCTTGACGAGTACTTTGATACTATATGGTAACCAGGGTCTGATGATGGAGCCGGAAGGTGGCCATAGGAACTCCGTAATTAAACGATGCAACCCTATCGAGTTTGAGCTCATTGGATTAGTCTTGACGAGTACTTTGATACTATATGGTAACCAGGGTCTGATGATGGAGCCGGAAGGTGGCCATAGGAACTACGTAATTAAACGATGCAACCCTATCGAGTTTGAGCTCATTGGATTAGTCTTGACGAGTACTTTGATACTATATGGTAACCAGGGTCTGATGATGGAGCCGGAAGGTGGCTATAGGAACTCCGTAATTAAATGATGCAACCCTATCGAGTTTGAGCTCATTAGATTCGTCTTGATAAGTACTTTGATACTATATGGTAACCAGGATCTGATGATGGAGCCGGAAGGTGGCCATAGGAACTCCGTAATTAAACGATGCAACCCTATCGAGTTTGAGCTCATTGGATTAGTCTTGACGAGTACTTTGATACTATATGGTAACCAGGGTCTGATGTTGGAGCCGGAAGGTGGCCATAGGAATTCCGTAATTAAATGATGCAACCCTATCGAATTTGAGCTCATTAGATTCGTCTTGACAAGTGCTTTGATACTATATGGTAACCAGGGTCTGATGTTGGAGCCGGAAGGTGGCCATAGGAACTCCGTAATTAAACGACGCAACCCCATCGAGTTTGGTCTCGTTTGATTCATCTTGACGAGTCTCTTGCTTTCGTCCCATATTAATTATATATGATTGATTGGATGGATGACCCAATGCCAAGGTGAGCACGTGCCGATGGCTGAATGGTATGAGGGTGTATAAAACATGTCTTGCCGCTAACGTTGCGCCTCAGGGTACCAGGGCGAACCCTGTTGTATTGTAGCCCTTATCCCTCTACAACAGACCTCTGGGGGGGATGGACCGTTATTTGTCCTATACTCGTGGGAATAACATGAAGAAAACAGAAACAACTACACAAAGAAAACGACGTTTAGAGAAGGCGAAATTGAAGAGACAGGAGAAGATTGCTAATGAAAGCGATGTCCATAAGCGGCAACGCTTAGAAAAAATAAGTTTAGCTACTGCTAAACATAGAGAAAACGAATCGTTAGAATAACGCACACATAGGCAAAATACCGACAGAATACATACACAAGAGAGAAAGAAAAACGAATCTCTAGAACAACGCACATATAGGCAAGATATCAATAGAATAAATACACAAGAGAGAAGGAAAAACGAATCTCTAGAACAACGCATAATTAGACAAGATATCGACAGAATACGTACACAAGAGAGAAGAAAAAATGAATTACAAGAAGAACACGTGGCTAGGCTCGACAGGAACAGAATGCTCAGGCAAGCAAGACAGTTATCCTAAAGTTATGTTGAGGTCTAACGTTGACGTTGCTAAGGGACTTGTGAATGGAGCAATAGGTCACATCACTGAAATCATATGGCCGTATTACAGACGTGCTCAACTATACGATAGCGATGTACCATCGGTTCGCGTAGACTTTGGTAACGATGGCATTCACATAATACACCATAAATCAGTTCAATTTCCTGCTAAATTTAATCACGGCACAGCTGAATGAAGATTGGCTTGTCTTGGGCTTCAACTGTGCATAAAATGCAGGGAACTACTGTAGATCATGCTGTTATTTATCTAGGCTCCAAATTGTTCGCTGCTGGTCAAGCTTATGTAGCTTTAAGCCGAGTTAGGTCTTTAGCAGGTCTTCAAATCGAAGAACTTGACTGCTCCAAGTTGACGTCGAAGAAACCTTGTAATGTTGATGCATTAAAAGAAATGGATAGAATGACAAACGTTACAAATAACTAACAAGTGATTACATAATTTCAACATTATTGATATTTAAATCAGTAGGTACATATTACATATCATGTGAACGAACTACGGAGTACGGACTTCATAACGGAATAACGCTGCTACGCGCTGCAAACTACGTCGTAGTAAATCTCGAATTAAAAATAGAGGTACTAAAAAGTTAAAAATAAAATTAAAGAAAAAAAAAACCTTTTTAAAAACAAGCTTTTATTATTTGTTTATAAAATGAACTAAAAAGTTAAAAATAAATTAACTCTAAAAAGAAATATAACACTTTGTAACTTGATTGTAACCTTTAACGACAAATAAGCGTCTTCGTCTAGGACAAAATAATTCCATATTGTACAAATTTATTTAATTTTAACACTAAAACTTTTCACTATACATAATTATTCAATCTCGTCCCCCCTCTTTATCATAGTCCCCATTTATAAATGAAAGCGTGTTACATTTAATACAACACAACATTTTCCTCAAGCTATCGCAATGT
>JALPQI010022043.1:0-21496 GCA_025490895.1 Thaumatotibia leucotreta
CTTTTGTTGTGTTTCAAAGACTTAATTATGTAGTTGACTTATAATTTCTTAGAAAGAAGATACATTTTTTTTGTTTCATTTCATTGCATGTTTGAGAAAAGCATTATACATACCTCGGCCATGAAGAGACGGGTTGCCGTCCGAATACTATCCGGCCTCGCTTCGGTCGGCCGTCTACATATATTCGGCCGGCAACCAGTCACTTCCCGGCCTCGGTAGTAATGTACTATTAATGTACCTAGACAGGAAATGCATTTTCAAACAAAATATCGATAAAGATCGGAAACCTACATGAGGCACATCACTACTGGCACCTACTGGGAGTAGGTTTGATAGGTATTACGTACATTAAAAGTCATTCATACACTTTATACCATACCTACCGGCAAGCGGGATTGGTAACTTTTCGTCTGGTATTTTTACTGTCTAATGATCTTTGCTGCTTGAATTTAAACAACAACTTACGAATAACTACCTGAATCCTAAAAACCGTTTGGAAAATGTATCTCTCTATTTATTAATAGAGCACAAACTATCACAACAAGATACCAACTTCACAACTATGAATAAATAAAATAAACACTGCTGACGTAAGTGCGATGGCGCGACAATATTCAGAATCACTTCAGAAACACATATTTTGTAATGCTCTACTTCAGTTTCATTTTCACATTCAAATGATTCGGCTGATATCAAAGCCTTTTCAACTGTCGAAAACAAGAATTAGAGGTGAATAAGTTGTTACATAACGTAACTAAAGTAAATATAAGTTTTCAAAGTGTAACTGTAAAAATACCAGTCGCTTTCTATGTTGGTTTCAAAACGAACTTTGGCCGAAAACGTCAATCAAACGTCAAATCAAATTCCAATGTTTTGTTTGCTGTTTATGTTAACAAATTCTTTTGTTTTCTTTTTTCTTTATTTTCATGCATAATTGTGTCTAACGATTCTCTTTTTTACACTAAGGTACCTACTATATTGTAACACTTTTGTCTTTTATTTTATTGTAAAACATGGCGAAGAACCTGCAAGATTCATCCGAACTTAAAGCCTCCGACCGTCTGCCTGAACTTCGAAATCTGCAAAGTTCTTAGTTGAAGTGACAGAGATAAATGCTCGAAAACGAATTTCGTAATTCGCGGCAGTAAGCCAGACCAAGCGGTTCCATCCAGCGACACGGGACCGCTACGGGGGCGATTTATAAGCAGGAGGCTTAGTGTACAGGTAGTTTTTGGTCACCCTATCCTACTCTGCCGTGTGGTGACGGCAGTAAGAATACATTTGTCACCACCCCAACTCTTCCCGCGCCACGGGAGGTGTAAGAGCTGACTAAAGGATTGAAGTGTCACTTACCATTCTTTGATAGATGATTGATGATGTGCAGCAGCGTTATCATAGTGGACAAATTAGTGTGATCGTCAATCCTCTTACCCAGCGTGGCGATTATGGGCTTTACTCCTAACCTAATGCGTCTATATGCATACAGTAGAGGCATCGTAAGAAGTCGTTTTTTGACGTTTGTTTGCACATGAAGTTCTGTAAAAATTTGACAGTTGGTATAATGGAGCAAATGTCAAACTTCATTGTTGCCTGAACGGAATAGTGATGTTACTGCTGTTGCTGCAATTTACCGATACGTCAATCGAAATAAATAAGTAAACCTTTTTTTTATGGAGGTACGAATAATTGCTATAATAGTAGGTACGCACATATTTTCTAAAAGTTTGTCATGGTTTCGACAGGTCCTCGCGAGCCCGTGTGCCCGGTGGATACGCGGCTTTACAGACTGTGTGGAACTTGACAACCAGATAAATGTCATAATTGTTATTCAATTCAATGTATTTATTCACATAAGCTAGTATTAACACCAAATCACTTACTAGTTACATCATAAAATAAATAAAAAATTAAAATTATGTTAAAATAATAGTAAGCACATAATAATTACAAATTCAATTATAAAATCACGTATAATTTTATTTTTCGTAGAATAATAATTTATATACCACTACGTTATTTATCACCTAGATGTGCTCTGATTTTAATAAATGGTTTTAGTGAGTTTATATACTGTATTTACGGCATTTCTCTATTTGGCATATCTACATTGCACTCTGAGCTAGCAGCACGCAAGTTTGCCAACGTGGGTTGGGAGTGGTTTGCTATGAATTTTGCTTATAGAGGTCACGTCCTATCCGTCCTATAAAACATCTTACCTAAATGCGACTTTACGTCATTATGACGTCACCGGCTCCAAAGTTTCGCTGCCTGCTAATGATTCCAAGTAAGATTACCAAACACTTTTTTTAATTCGGATTACCTAACACTTTTTTAATTAAACTTTTTCAATGGCAAGTACCAGATCTAACGCCCTTTCGCACTTGACTGAAAATTTTACGACGGTAAAATCGAGCGTTTCACAACACTATTGTGAGCTGTCAAAAACGACTTCTTACGATGCCGCTACTTTAGTTAATAGGAGAGGCCTACGTCCAGCAGTGTACTGAGATAGGATGTGATGTGATGTGATGTTGGTCACTCTATCTATGGAACCGAACTCCACTAACATGACTAGAAGGATAGCATATCTTGTGTTTGGCAGTAACTCACAGCCATGTCTCTTTTTAATCAATACTATTGAAAGGAGACAGGTAGCTGCGAGTGGCTGTCAAACAAAAGATGTGCTTAGGCCGCTATAATGTACCATTTGTATCAGTGGTGCCATAATTACAGCTTTTTAAAATGGCTCTTTTAAAAACAGACTAGATAAACATTTTCTAAATAAACAAAACACAAGTGGACATTGATATGCACATATCAGCTATAACCTGCCTGTGCATTAATAAATAATAATAATAATTATTATTATTATGTGGAGATGTTCAAAGTGTGAGAAGATCAAAAAATGAACTGTGAAGTGATGGGTACTGCTTGCAAATACAGAACCCCAAACGAAATTGACAGATTTTTGAAAGTGAAAATAAGTTGTAAATAAAATTACATTAAAACAATGTTAATAATTAAATTATAAATATTAGATGTCATATACCAAAGAAAAACAACCAAGATCACCTAATGTCCGAGGTGGGGATCGAACCCGCATACTCAGCTTTCGCGGCTGATGCCTGTACCCCTCGGCCACTCAGTCTTAGCAACCACCGGTCAAATTTCTCGGGTATATGCAATTTGACCATTCTCTTAGGGCAAGCAATACATGCTTGCACCTCCTATTAGAATACTTTACAGTTTTCTAGACAAGAACCACCCACACCCCACCTCGGACATTAGGTAATCTTGGTTGTTTTTCTTTGGTATATGTATATGACATCTAATATTTATAATTTATATAGTATTAAGTAGTGTGATTACTGGGAAAAATAAAAAGTACCATTCAAAATATTTAGTTAATAAATAATTTGATTTGTGTTTTCGCAATACATTAAATAATTAACATTAAAATAAAAACAAAAACTATACTACACTAAACTAAACCTACCTTAAGAACTACTTGGACCTAAACTATATACCTATACAAATGTCCCCCACATCACTGCCACTACGCAAAGTGCCCATAAGGCTGGTTGCGTTGCCTCGCTGAATGGCAATGCCAATTCGAGACACATGCCAGGCCTAGGGTCACTGGAGGACCGGATGAGCAAATAACTTAATTTTTTCTTAAGTTTAATTACATAGTGCACAATTTTTTTACTTATCATAGTTATCATAGCTGTGTTCCTCTATAAGAGAAACGCTACCCATGTACCTGCTTTAGCGAGAAACTCGGGTTAGTGAGAAACCTCTATAAGCAAGAATGAGATTGTGCTCCCTTCACTAAGGTTTGACTGTATATGCATCATGAGATAGTCCACTGCTGGACGTAGGCCTCTCTCCTATTTACTATGCGTATAGACCTATAGACGCATTAGGAGGTAAATGCCCATAATTGCTACGCTGGGCATGCAGATTGGCAATCGCATTAATGTGTCCACTATGATGACGCTGCTGCCCATCATCAATCTTTTATCAAATAATGGTAACTGACACTTCAATCCCTTAGTCGACTCTTACGACACCTGCAGGAGGAGTTGGGGTTGGGGTGGTGACAAATGTATTCTTACTGCTGTCACCACTTGGCAAATACTTGAGTGGTATCTGCATATACTTAAGCGGTTCTCCGGAGAGACAATAAGTACTGAAAGGCTGAGCATAAAATTATTAGCAATAAAGTATTTATGAATAAGATCTATGTATTCTGTTTTTTACTACAACCTTTTAATAATATGTGTCAGTGCACATGGAAAGATACCTTGTCACGGTTAAAAATGGACTTTATAATTGAACACATAAGGTATATTTTAAGAATCATGACAAGGTACCTTTCCATGTGCATTGACACATTAATCTGTCCTAATGGATGTCAGCTCCTTCCTATGATACCTTTGAAATTGTGACTGGCTGTGTAAGAAAAAAAATTGGTAGTTCTAAAGTGCATCATCATCATCATCATCATATCAGCCGAAAGACGTCCACTGCTGAACATAGGCCTCCCCCAAAGATTGCAACAATGACCGGTCCTGCGCCACCCGCATCCAGCGGACTCCTGCGCTGCGACCTTCACCAGGTCATCGGTCCACCTTGTGGGGGGCCTACCCACGCTACGCCTTCCGGTACGTGGCCGCCACTCAAGAACCTTCCCGCCCCAACGGCCATCGGTTCTACGCGCAATGTGCCCCGCCCACTGCCACTTCACTTTAGCGATTGTGATGTTACTGATATTTGATATTAATATAAAATTTATATGTCTCATAATGCCCTTTTTTAGGGTTCCGTAGCCAAAATGGCAAAAACGGAACCCTTATAGATTCGTCATGTCCGTCTGTCCGTCTGTCACAGCCAATTTACTCGGAAACTATAAATGCTACAGTAACGAAATTTGGTAAGGGTATGTGTTGTATGAACCGCTACAGGATTATGATACTAAATTGTAAAAAAAACCATTGGGGTGGGGGCCCTCCATACATGTAACTGGGGGATAAAAAAATTTTTTTAGTTATATATAAGCGTGTGGGGTATTAATAGAAAGGTCTTTGAAAATGATATGAAGGTTTATACATTTCATTTTTATTTAAGCAAATCATTTTCGAGATATCAGCTCTCAAAGTATGAAAAATGTGTCCCCCCCCCTTTATTTTTTAAACTACGCGATATAAAATTCTAAAAAAAATATATGTTATGCACATTAATAAACTCTATCAACGATTTCTGGTTTGATTAAATTACCTCCTATAGTTTTTGAAGTAGGTTGATTTAACTGTATTTTTTTAATAATAAATTGATAATGGTACGGAACCCTTTGCGCGCGAGTCCGACTCGCACTTGGCCGGTTTTTTAATTATATTTTAATGCTTTATGTTTCTTATTAGCTCGTTTTAGTTGTATTAGTTTCTACCGTTTAATAAATTGTTTTATTGAAAATCTGGGTCGTGTTTTATAAAGTTACAATTTTGGCTGTTTGCCTCTCTTTCTAGCCAATATGTGCGTTACGACCCGGCCACGACATTGGTCTAAGGGGACCAGCGGCGAGCGAATCCATGAGTTGGAGCGGGATGCCGATATGGGTACGAGAGGGAGCACCATACGTTTTCCGCTAAGTCGGTCGCCTTAGACCGATGTCGTGGCCACGGCGTTAGAGAGGCAAACGATTTGTTAGACCTGTACCCCAAAAGCATAAAATTGTTGTAGTAATTCACCAAATTGCATTTCACCTCGATCTCATATTTAATTTTCGCATTGTGTCTTAAAAGTTATTTTTTCAAGTGGCTGTAAGTTTTTTGGCTGTAAGTGTGCTGGAAAGAGGAGCTATTGCCACAGGACATGCGCGATGCAAATATCGTGACCTTGTACAAAGGAAAGGGCGACCGCGGCGATTGTAACTGCTACCGTGGAATATCCCTTTTAAGCATCGTCGGCAAACTTTTTGCAAAGGTTATCCTGACCAAGTTGCAAAGTCTTGCTGAGCGCGTGTATCCCGAGGCTCAATGCGGGTTCCGATCTCAGCGTTCCACAGCGGACATGATTTTCACACTCCGCCAGCTTCAAGAGAAGTGTCGCGAGCAAAGCACACCCCTGATGATTGCTTTCGTCGACCTCAACAAGGCCTTCGATACGGTCAGCAGGGAGGGGCTTTATCTTGCACTAGAAAAAATTGGATGTCCGCCAAAGCTACTCAAGCTAGTGAAGTCTTTTCACGAAGGTATGAAGGGCAGCGTCATCTTTAACTGCCAAAGTTCTGATGCGTTCGAAATGAGGAGAGGAGTCCGTCAAGGTTGTGTCTTAGCACCAACTCTTTTCGGAATATATTTCTCCCTGTTACTTAATGTTGCATTTGGCAACGCGCAGCAGGGCGTTAACTTACATACAAGGGCAGATGGTAAGTTGTTTAATGTCAACCTTCTCAAATCTCGTCGCAACCGTGTAGACCTACTTATCGACAGTCTGCTCTTTGCAGATGACGCAGCCTTCGTAGCAAAAACACCTCAGGAGCTTCAAGCCATACTCGACAAATTTGCCTATGCCTGTGATCTGTTCTCCATGTCAATAAATATAAAGAAGACCGTAATCTTGGCGCAAGGTTACTCTTACCAGCCGACGATCCTGCTGGAAGGCGTGCCTTTGGAGGTGGTTGACAAATTCTGCTACCTAGGGTCAACCGTGTCAAGCAACCTCTCTATTGATAGAGAGGTCGATATCCGCATCGGCAGGGCGGCCACAACGTTCGGCAGGCTGCGTACAAGAGTGTGGAATAACAAACATCTGACTATAGCAACCAAGATGAATGTTTACCAATCTTGTGTTTTGAGCACACTCTTGTACGGAGCTGAAACCTGGACGTCGTACGCTGGTCAGGAACGTCGGCTTAATATCTTCCACATGCGCTGTCTTCGGAATATTCTCAACATTTCATGGAAGGACAGAGTTACTAACGAGAAAGTTCTTGAAGTTGCACAGCTGCCTAGTATTACGGCCCTGCTGAAACAGAGGCGTTTGCGGTGGCTTGGGCATGTGCAACGGATGGACTGTTCTCGTTTGCCGAGGCAAATCATGCTGAGTCAAGTGGCATTTCAAAAGCGTAACGTTGGGCGACCCATGCTTCGTTTCAAGGACTGCGTGAAGCGGGACATGGCTACATTTGGTATCGATTGCCGCACCTGGCAAGATCTCGCTGAGAACCGTGATGACTGGAGGCGTGCGATCACAAAAGGCCGAAAAATCCACGACGATGCGTGGTTTGAAGAATTAGCCAATAAGCGCAACAAGCGGCATGCTCGCCAGGGGGCTGCGATTAATTGCGCAACAACAACATTTGTGTGTCGCAAATGTGGACGCATGTGCCTTTCCCGAATTGGCTTATTTAGCCACGAAAATCGTTGCTTTTTACAAACAGACGCTGTTTAAATCATCTGCAAAGATGTACAAGGCCTGTAGTAGTAGTAGTAAGTTTTAGTCGCATTTCACCTCGATCGTGCATTTAAATATCGCGTTGTGACTCAATCGTTTATTATTTTAGTCGTTATTAGTTTTAGTCGCATTTCACCTCGACCGTGCATTTAACTTTCGCGTTATGACGCAATCGTTAATTACTTTAGTCGCATTTCACCTCGATCGTGTATTGTATTGGCGACGTCTAGTAGTCCTATTGATGCGGTGTCTGTACCCTGCCCTAATTAAAATTTCCCCCCCCATGTGAACTATCGATAAATTTGAAACTACCCCGTGTACCTACCACCAGCAGATCCAGGTTCATTCTCCATTATTTTCTCTGAATATATATTTCTTCCTCTAATTATTATATCGGAATTCAATGTTACCGCACTTCAACGTCGCAATGACAGAGTATTGTCTATTATTCATTAGTCATATAAACATATAATATTTCAAGGAGTTTGATAGCACTTAAGGCTTAATCATACAAGTACAAAACGTTAATAAAAAAAAATACTTCATTTTAGTGCAAGCATCAAATTAACGTATCAATTTAATTAGAGTCCCAAACAAACATCGATCGCGGCGAAAGTGTCTACGGTAACATACTACATAAAAAAATAATTCTACAATTTAATTATACTAATGTCAAAAGCTACGCGAAAAAGTCGATCACGGCGAAATGCGTCTACGGTAACATACTATACAAAAAATTTAATACTACAATTTAATTCTACTAATGTCAAAAGCTACACGAAAAAGTGCGTTAAGTAAAAAAATCTAGTGATATCTTTTTCATTCAAGGTGAAATGCGATTCGGTGAATTACTAGAACAATTTTATGCTTTTGGGGTACAGGTCTAACAAATCAGGCAAACAGCGAAATTGTAAAATGTAACTTTATAAAACGCCACCCTGACATTTTCTTAAAAGAAGTTTCTATTTCTAATGAAGCAAGATTTTAGCCTTATAAATAAAAAAATAAAAATCGTATGTCAAATGTCAGTGACACTGACAGTCATTTAAAGTGCTATCATTCAAAACAACAGTGATATCGCAATAAAATGTATAAAAAGTGTGCAGAACTATTAAGAAGCAAAAGCCCGTGTTGCAGCGATGATGAGATTCAATATGAAGTAAGCCTTAACACTGGATAGTCGCCATCTGATATATCGTGGTGTCCGGAGTGTTCAAAAATATCTGAACACCCTTTAATACCGGAACTATAGACGCGTGTTCAGCTATGCTATTCTCTTATTCACACATTCGACGCTGCGTTCGTCAACGAGTTCGACGACGAGACAGCCTTCACTTCGACGTAGAGCGCAGCGCTGCGAAAAATGGTATTCACTAACGTAGAACAGCTCGTCGTCGAACTGTAGGCGGTAACTCGACGCAGTGTAGTTCCAGCTCACGCCGCATTCGTCGCCGAGCGCTAGTGTAGTTTAAAGTGCATTAGTGAATACCATTTTTAGGCTCGACGCTGCCGCAGCGCTGACACAGCGCTGTTAGCAAGGCGGTTTCCTTAGTGAATAACACTGCAGATATTTGCCCCCAATCCCCAATACGCGAGTACCTACGAGGAAGAATAGAAAGTAAGTCCGCGTTAATAATGCGGCGTCAGTTCATGGTTCGCATTCGCACACAGAATTAAGTGTACACAGCCACAGCGAAAGTAGTCTTCAACACACGACCATCCCCTATTTATGAATTAACACTTTGAGCGCGGGGAACTCCCGAGGGGAGTTCTCTGTGGGAGGTCCATTTTCCCTACAAAGCGGAAAAATCACGGGATCGGCTACGAGCGTAGCACGTAGCACTCGTCCGCAATGAAAGTGTTAAGGATTCACAAATCGTGTCACCAGCAAGAACACATTTGTCACCACCCTAACTCTTCCCGCGGGTGTCGTAAGAGTCGACTAAGGGATCGACGTGTAACTAACCATCCTTTGATTTGATTGGTGATGGGCAGCGTCATCATAGTGGATACATTACTGCGATCGCCAATCCACTTGCCCCAGCGTGGCAATTTTGGTTCATTCCACAAAAAATGTCGTCTTTGTTGGAAACGTGACGGTTATGACAGTTAAGTACTTTAGAAATAAATGGAAAGTGCGAGAATACAATACATACAATTAAGCTCTGAAATGGAATTCGAGATCAAAAATGTAAACAATCTATGACAATGACATGACATTATAAAGTCAATGTTCAAGTGACATTCCAGGGGTATATACCTTTGTAAATTAACGTCGCATTTTGATGGTGGTTCTTTATTTTATTTTATTTATTTCCACACTTACAACTATTCAATCTTACAGGTACTAAACCTAAGACAATGTTTTATGTGTAGATGTAAATACGCGAAAGTCAAAGTATGTTCGATGCACAAGTATCACAATCGTTAACATATTTTTGAGCATGACTATAAAAAACGGTTCCTGATTACAAAAATAAATAAAATAATACCTCGAAAATTTATTACAATGATGTAAATAATCAACATAATGAATGTTTTAAAACTAATTTTTTTAATTTTTAGGATTGTTGGGGAACGAATTCCAGTTTTCATCTATAGTTACAAACGAATCCATTTCGATTAAAGAATGAAAACGGTTGATTTGTAGTTAAAAATACTAAAATCTGTATTAATGTACTTTGTATTGCAAAATTTTATGAGTTTTTATGAATTCATAAAACAGACCTTTGGAGCACCATCTTGTTTTGATTTTTTAAGTACATAGTTATAGTTGCGAACCCTCTTAAATGGTTTTTAGTGTAGTTACCTACCATATTAAATTTCGGATAAACTAGTTATTGTTATAACTTCGAACCAAATGTTTAAGATTTCTTATCATTGCCAGTAGTATAAATTAAACACCTTACATATTATCAAAACTAGAGAAATATATCATTAAAAAATGATGTTTTACCCATATTAAAAATTAGTAAAATAATTAAAAATTATACGTACCGTCAGGGACTGTAAATACGCAGTTTTCATAAATATTTCAATGATTTTTGCACCCACCTCTCGCGATTATTTTTTTGTGGTGGTATCCCATTTGTTTACATTTTTGATCTCCAATTCGATTTCAGATCTTACATACAAATTCTCTATAAATACAAACACCCAGTTATAAAATTAAGATGCACCAAAAATTATATTCGTAATTTTCTTATGGTGCATTCAGACCAAGCGGGCATTCGCTATTCTATTCCCCACTCTACGAAATCAACAAATCACGTTTTGTGTAACGATCGAATTTCGTAGAGTGGGGGGCTCGTTTGGTCTGAATCTGAATGCACCTTTAGATGTACGCGAAGAACGGCGTCACGTAACCCGACTTTCTCATGGAATGTACCTTATGGGCATATACCTAGATGCAGTGTTAGGCGCAATTAATTACTTTTTGTAATTTAATTACAAATTACATTATTATTAATTCAATTAGTAAATACATTTTGTAATTGAGACCTATAATTACAATTCATTTTCCCTGTAATTGTAATTTCTAATTACAATTACTTTTAGTAATTGTAATTATTAATTAGTAATTCAATTGCGTTTTGCCCAACAGTATTGGGCGCAATTAATTACTTTTTGTAATTTAATTACATAATTATTAATTCAATTAATAAATACATTTTGTAATTGTAATTGAAACTTATATTTACAATTAATTTTTCCTGTAATTGTAATTTGTAATTGCAAATACTTTTAGTAATTGTAATTATTAATTAGTAATTCAATTGCGTTTTGCCCAACACTGCCTAGATGCTAGGAGAGGCCTACATCTCAGTGGACTGAGATAGGCTGATGTGAAACCTCTTCAGCCAGAATACCGGTGCTGGTGGACGCGGCAGTACATCATAGAGCTGATCTGCGAACTGTCGCAGAACGACCTGATCAATCTCCTCTTCAGCCTGATAGTGCTGGCCATGATGGTGGTCGCCATTATCACCATTGATCCAATCGAGGTTAGCAGCATAAGGACAGCGGGTAAGACCGTCTATCAGGAAAGTCCGTCTGCCAACTGATTTCCATCCATAACTCGACAGCATGACACGCATATTATAGTAAGGGTCACGGTTCATACAAAGTTGAGAAAAATTGTGCGCTGCGAGTTACAGTTTTGTAATTTTAACCAGAGCTAGAGGGTCTCAAAATAGTTGTTTTTAGACGTGGAGGGAAAACCAATTCCCCCCCTGAGCGCGGGGGGAGGGGGGTGAATGTGCATGCGGAAGGGTTGCGTTTAATATTTTTTTACTAATTAATAAGGCCTACTATGCATTGTTTGGTATCATTTTCGTGTAAAACGGACCTATAAAATCCATTTTTTATCATAAACATGAGCAATTTCATATAAAAATGTAGATTTTTTGGAGTAAAAGTAAAAAAGTTACTGTTTTTATTTTAATTTAAGCGTCATATAAGTATTAAAAAACAAACTTATCCAATTTACAAAAATAGTGTAAGATAGCATATTTATTGCAGTTTTTAAAAATATACACATTTTGTAGTCTTTCATAGAAAAAATAAACTGAAAAAAAAATTTACCTGACGCGTACCTCCAACAAAAACCTCCGCGTAATCTCAAAAAAGAGACTTTTGTGCCGGCAACTGCTCATAGATTATACATATTTTTGTACCTTCATATTATTGTTCATATAACAATTGTAAATATTTATTGATATGAAAGTAAATTGAATATTTTCTGATCTTCTTTTTTTAAATAACATAAGATTATTAAGAATTTTATTTGTTCAGATTATATTTTTAGATTTTAAAGATTATTGTATACCGCGTGTATATTATATATCTGGTCTATCTGATCACATGTAAGATATATAGTATCTGATCATATGAATCAGAATGGGTAATCATATTTGTCATTAGGTAATGATCTCATTACCAAAGACGATAAAGGTAATTTTCACTAACCGGGACTAAACAACTAACCCAGTTCACCCACGTTAAAAGTTTATATCATATGGAATTTGACAATCAATTGTTAAACGTTTACTTCATAAATCATCATTATTACCATATCAGCCGAAAGACGTCCACTGCTGAACATAGGCCTCCCCCAAAGATTGCCAAAATGACCGGTCTTGCGCCACTGGCATCCAGCGGACTCCTGAGACCTTCACTGTCCACCATGTGGGGGGCCTACCCACGCTGTGCCTTCCACCTGCGAGGCCGCCGCATTGGCCATCGGTTCTACGTGCAATGTGCCCCGCCCACTGCCACTTTAATAGTTTAGTGATTCGGAGAGCTATGGAGCTATACTTTGGTTCTGCTGCGGATCGTCTCATTTCTAATACGACCTCACAGAGAGACTCCCACCATAGCCCTCTCCATTGCCCTGTGGGTGACTTTAAGCTTTCTTATGAGGCCCATTCTAAGCGACAACGTTTCAGTACCGTATGTCATCACTCTTTTAAATCTTTGATCAGTGTGTGTTGCCACACTGATCAAATACTTTTGTCTTCAAGAACTGCGGAATATTGGACGAAAAGATGTGTCGTAGCTTCCCAAACGCTGCCCAACCTAATAGTCGGATTCGATGATTGACCTCTTACTCAAAGTTCGACCTACCTAACTGGGTAGCTTGTCCTAGGTATATTATAGTCCTCTACACCTTCGAGTTTAGTCTCCCATTGAAACGGGAGTTTTCGTCTTATCCATGTTCATCCTAAGACGAACTCGCTCGAAGGCGCTACTGAGGTCAGCGAGCATCGTACTGAAATCTTCCAAGGTCTCAGGCAAGACCACCGTATCATCAGCGAATCGAAAGTGAGTGAGGTACTCGCTGTTTATGTTGATACTCACCTTTTCCAGTCCAGTCTTAAAGACATCTTCCAGTGCAGCGGTAAACAGATTAGGAGGGATGACACCTCCTTGCCTGACTCCCCGCTGCAATATAATATGCTTCAAGCTCTGGTCTTGGAGTCGGATTGACAAAGTGTCGCTTTTGTACAAACACCTCAACCGTACCGTTAAAGAGACTGTAGTACTGACCAGAGTTTCGATCAAATCGAAGGCCTTGGGGGTTACCATGACGTACTAATGCAATTCAGTTTAGGTTCTGGGAAAGGGGCAGTGATACACGACTCGTACAGCCTTGTCCCTTTCTCTCGACCTAAATTAAACCGCATTAGTACGTCATGAAAACCCCCCTTATCGTAGTCCACAAACGCTAAACGCTAAACAGGGGCAGGTTGTACCTATTCCTCGGTCTTCTGTATAACATTTACGAAACGCCAATTCGGAAACCGGCTTATTCGGGAGGCTGGAAGTCATCAAGCCTGCGTGCTAGACGATTCGTAATGACTCTTGAAAACATCTTATAAAATATATGGCTCGGAAGTGAGATGGATCGGTAGTTCTTCAATAAGGCGTGGTCACCTTTTTTCAAGAACAGTACCACCACTCTTCTGTTCCATGCCTAAGGCGTTCTCCCTTCTGTTCCATGCCTAAGGCGTTGAACAACTTCTGAAGGGCCATAAGGATTGGTTTACCACCTGGCTTCAGATGCTCAGCTATAATTCCGTCTTCCCCAGACGCCCTGTTATTTTTGAGCTGTTCAAGAGCCATTCTAATATCAGATAGGCTGATGTCTCGGATATCCTCTGTATACGTATAGTGCCGGGTCAGTCACTTCCTTCATAAGAAATTTATCAATTATCAAATTCCGTGTGAAATGAACGTTGAACCCGGGTTGCTTGGTTAACCCAGGTTGATGCAATTTGCCCTAACAGACATTATGGAGTATTTTGTTTACGCAAAATCGCTAAATTCCCGCAGTAGAAACGTACTGTCAACAATAAGTCAAAGCAACGTCCCTTTTTTATTCGAGGTACGCGACAGGTGCAATTTTTTTACAACTTATTTTTGCATGTAAAGTTCCAAAAAGTATATATTTTAAAAAACTACAATAAATATGCTATCTTGTAGTATTTTTTTTATTTTCATATATTTATTTGGTAATACTTATATAACGCAACAATCAAAATAAAAACGGTGATTATTTTACCTTAATACAAATAATTTTTTTTTTATATATGAAAATCCTCATGTTTATTATCAAAAATGAATTCCCCGTGTCTGTTTTATATGAAAATGATACCAAACAATGAATAGTAGGCCTTAATATTAGACGAAAATTTTTTAAACATAACCCTTCCGTTCGCACATTCACCCCCCTCCCCCCTTGTTCAAGGGGGGAACTGGTTTTCTCTCCACATCTAAAAATATTTATTTTTACACCCTCTAGCTCTGGTAAAAATTACAAAACTGTAACTCACAGCGCACAATTTTTTCCATTTGGACCTCTACTATTATGACGGATTTTCCTTTAAAATAAAATATGCCGGACTTACCACACTGACCTTAATACAAGGTATATGAGGAAAGGGAATAGTTATTTGTTTTACTAGGGAGCAAAGTGATTGTTTAACTCTCGTGCAAATATTGAAACCCGAGCAAGCGAAAGATTCCAGAATTGGAACCACGAGTGCAGCGAGTGGTTCATAAAATGGAATCTTGAGCGATGCGAGGGTTTTAAGGCGCGAGAGTTGAACAAGCTTTGCTGCCGAGTGAAACACAACATTTTTCACCACACTAAAGCGAGGAAACATGCGAAATAAAACTCAAACATAACAAATTAGAAGGTATTTATTTGTAAGTCCTCAACTTCCAAAAATAAACAAATCAGCTTTAGGCTATCAAGAAGATTAAAAAAAAAAATACTTTAACCTCTAGAGATTAAAACACAGTTTTGCGCTCTGAAATTAAAGGACAAACAGCGTGTTTACGAGCAGTGTGGTGAAAATAACTATAGTCTATCCAGAAGATTTAAAAAAAAATACTTTAACCTCTAGAGATTAAAACACAGTTTTGCGCTCTGAAATTGAAGGACAAACAGCGTGTTTACGAGCAGTGTGGTGAAAACATATTAACAACATTTTCCTGAGGCTGAAAGAAGCAAAAGGAGTTTTTAGAGTTTTTTAGCGTTGTTACTTTTTATTTCTATTATTAACGTTACATTTACAAAAACAACATTACATAACAATTTTTCTTACACTTAAGTAGGTACAATAAACTTAAGGACCCTGTGGCATAGTGCCAAGGATGCTGGCAACGTTTCCCCGCTGAATCGCGATGCTTATTCGTCTTGAACTCTTAAATGCGATTCAGTTTAGATTCTGCCTGTCAAGTTTTGACAGTTATTCTATAGATGGAACGTGCCTATCAAGTTTTGACAGTTAGTATTCTATGGAACTGACACATCGCGATTCAGAGAAGGCCCTAAGCCGAATCGCATTAGTAGATCGTGGTAGACCCCTGCTCCTGGTTTTACGGTATACTCTTGGGTCGACTCATTCGTTTTTCGTCACGTTCCTAAATTTGTCCGATTCTGCTTTTGTCACCCATTCTTTATTCGTCAAGTTAGTCTGCAGTCATTGTCGTCTTTGACCATAATAAGTTGTTGACCTTTTTCTTATTTCGACTCAATCGTTTTTTGTCATTTCGTATTTGGTAATATTCTAAGTTGAGGAGTGTCTTTTCAAAAGGGCTTATTTCCACTTTCAACTTTTTTTTAACTATGAATGTAGTTTTGCTGAAAGTAGAGAAATACATGTATGTTTTGAATTTCAAGTTCTAATAAGCCTCTTCTTGTCCTCCAAAATTTTAAAATATCAAAGTCCGTATCAAAAGGGCCTATTTCTCCCTTATACGAAGAAAATGATACGAGCTTTTAGAATTGTATATTTTATTATGATAACTTATTATTAAGTACTTTATGTAGAAATGAAGGATTTGTAAAATTTCCTTGAAAAACAGCTTGTGTATTATTGGATAATCTCACAAGTCCACAACAAAACGGCTTAATTCTAAAAGTTTCGCATCAAAAGGGCTTAATTCTGAAAATGTATGGTATATTAACTTAATAATTAAGTTGATAAAGCAATATATTTAGTGGCATAACATTTATATCAACTCACTAAAGGACTATATCAAAAACACAGAAAGAATATCGAAATGAAAACCGTGGATATATGTTTTTCTCAATTTCCCAAAAAAAGTTACAAGTGGAAATAAGCCCTTTTGAAAAGACACTCCTCAGTTGGTACCGACTTAAGACTGAAAATTACGAAAAACATAGATTTAACAGCGAACATGCCGAAACAAAATTATGACGAGTTAAGAACGAGACAGATTAAGGGTCGGATTCCCGATTTTGTCGTTTTAGACCTATTTTCGAACAAAGAATTTGTTAAGTAAATATAACTCTACAAACACATTTCTTACATGAGCTTATTCAGAAAGAACCGGTACAGAGGCTTCAATTGACATTATATTTTATATTTACATGGATTTCCTAGAAATCGCCTCTAAATGTACCGAAAATTGAAAAAATTGCATATTTTTCGAACACGACGCAATGCATATTTTTCTTTTACGGGCATAAAATATTCATCTTAATTTAAAAGCCAGATAACTGAATTAGTGCATCAGGGCATATTCATATTTTTCCTCATAAAGACAACGGAGAAATTTAATCCTTAATTTAAAATTACGTATATTCTCCATACAAATGGCGACACGAGTCAAAATTCTCTTTTGACTCAGATGGCGCGAGCGCCTCCTCGAGGTCGGACGCACGCCAAATCGCTCCCGTTGACAGCTCTTTTTGACATTGAAAATGACATAAAATCATATACATACACGTCAAGGGATGCCAGTACTCAAAGTATCTTTAAATAAGTAGGGAAAATCAGAACGAAGAAATTCTTTCGAACCCCATCATTTATTTAAGTTTCTTGTTATTTTTATGACGGAACACAAGAAAACTATAACAACTGATTCTGAATAAAACTCAATACTACCGAACACGTATAAGTTACATTCGCAAAAACGATTAAAAATGAAAAAAGTTTACGGATACGATTTGGTGTAATGGAGTTTATTTTCTATACTCTGGCAATAAAATACGTCATTTGAAAACACATGTGACGGCTAGAAGTCAAAACGATAGAATGTCGATTTAGTTATAAATTTTATAATAATAATAAGAAAGATAGAATATGTTTGTTATATAATTATATTAGTAGGTATACAAATTCAAAGTGATACGAGTCTTTAATTAATGGTTGATTTGTGGAATAAAATCTGTGCTCATCGCCACTGCGATTTCTGCGGCCACGATTTCTTGGTACGTATAAGAAAGTATATGCCGCATCTTCTCAGTACATTCTATATTGAAAGTAAACTATTTTTGAAATAAAAATATGAAAACTGATAAACTCTAAATTTATTCGTACCTATGACATTTAGAGTTTTAATACTAGTCGTTTATAGTATAGTGTACCATTTAGATTTTTATCCACTGAACTGAGACAATTTCTCTCATCTTCTGAGATGTTTCTTTTGGTAGATAAACATTTGACATGTTACTGGTTGTTTCAGAGTCTATATTAAGCAGGACGTAAAGAGTGAGTAAGTAATCCTTACAGTTGTGTACACAAATACCGTGTGGTGACGGCAGTAAGAATACATTTGTCACCACCCCAATTCTTCCCGCGGGTGTCACAAGAGTCGAAAAAGGGATTGAAGTGGCGATTTACATTTACCTCCTAATGCATCCACACGCATAAGTAATTACTTAGGGAAGTGGAACTGCCGATGAAGGCTAGAACCAGAGATTATTTAGTTTAAGTAGATATATCAGCACCATACATTAAAATGCATCCACCAGAAATGTTGTTACTACTAGACGGCGCCACGGTTGATCTTTGTTGCTCGTGGGCATTGTACAGATGGCTCTGAAACAGTATACACTACCTTGCCACGAACGAAACGCATGATCATTTGCAACACATAACATATTTCGCCATACCACTATACAGGGAGGTTGGTATTGTGGTTCATGCGTTCGGCTGTGAAGCAGTGGTACCAGGTTCAAATCCTAAAAATACGCGCTGAAAATGTTATTTTGTTTCTTTTTTTTTCAAACTTTGTTTTTTTATTTTTTTTGTTTTTTGTTGCGCATAATCTTTGATTTTGTAAAAACAGTGTTTTACAAGGTGCAAACGGGCGGGTTTTTATTTTGTTGTCGTTTTTTAAAATTTTCCATATATGGACTTTTTTACATTTTTTTCTACTCAGAATCACGAGCTCTTTCGTTTCGTTTTATAGTTATACAAAGTGATCATAGATCCGATAGATACATACATACATACAGGGTGTTACATACATAATTATACAGGGTGAAAATGAGTATACAGACGAACTTGAAGCGTGAAGAGTGTACCTAGTTATTCCTGACAGAGTTGGGTTATACTCGTTTCTGACTAATTCGCATACGTTGAATACAATTTTCGGGTCCATTATGAGATCCAAGATGGCAGCAACTTATTTTTGCAATTTTCATCATTATACTCGTTTCTGACTAATTCGCATAGGTACGTGGAATACGATTTTCGGGTCCATTCTAAGATCCAAGATGGCGGGAACTTTTTTTTGTAATTTTCATCATTATACTTTTTTCTGACTAATTCGCATACGTGGAATACGATTTTCGGGTCCATTCTGAGATCTAAGATGGCAGGTACTTTTTTTTGCAATTTTCATCATTATACTCGTTTCTGACTAATTCGCATACGTTGAATACAATTTTCGGGTCCATTATGAGATCCATGATGGTGGCAACTTAATTTTGCAATTTTCATCATTATACTCGTTTCTGACTAATTCGCATACGTGGAATACGATTTCCTGGTCCATTCTAAAACCCAAGATGGCGGGAACTTTTTTTAAAATTTTCATCTTTATACTCGTTTCTGACTAATTCGCATGCGTGGAATACGATTTTCGGGTCCATTCTAAGATTCAAGATGGCGGGAATTTTTTAATTTGCAATTTTCATCATTATACTCGTTTCCGACTAATTCGCATACGTGGAATACGATTTCCGGGTCCATTCTAAAATCCAAGATGGCGGGAACTTTTTTTTTGCAATTTTCATCATTATACTCGTTTCCGACTAATTCGCATACGTGGAATAATTTTTTTGGTTCCATTCTAAGATCCAAGATGGCGGGAACTTTTTTTTTGCAATTTTCATCATTATACTCGTTTCCGACTAATTCGCATACGTGGAATACGATTCCCGAGTCCATTCTAAAATCCAAGATGGCGGGAACTTTTTTTTGCAATTTTCATCATTGTACTCGTTTCTAATTCGCATACGTGTAATACGATTTCCGGGTCCATTCTAAGATCCAAGATGGCGGCTACTTTTTTGTAAATTTCATCATTATACTCGTTTCTGACTAATTCGCATACTTGCAATACGATTTCCAGGTCCATTCTGAGATCCAAGATGGCGGGAACATTTTTCTTGCAATTTTCATCATTATACTCGTTTCTGACTAATTCACATACGATTTTGGGGTCCATTCTGAGATCCAAGATGGCGGGAACTTTTTTTTGTAATTTTTATCATTGTACTTGTTTTCGACTAATTTACAAACGTGGAACCCGAATTTAGGGCGAATTTAAGATCTAAGGTTATTTACGTATATGTATTGGAAATGGAGTATCTTTAATGATAAAAACTGCCCAAAAGTACATCAATTGTAAGATACAAAATGGCGGCACCTTTTTTGAACTTTTGTGCAGTTTTTTTCTTCATTATAGGTACTGCATTTCCGCTACTCATAAGAACATGCTAAATATAAAAACTCTTGGATATTAAATTAACCCCAAATTAGGGTTCCACGTTTATAAATTAGTCGAAATCGAGTACATTGACAAATATTACAAAAAAAAATACCGCCATCTTGGATCTTAGAATGGACCTGAAAATCGTATTCTACGTATGCGAATTAGTCAGAAAAAAGTATAATGATGAAAATTGCAAAAAAAAGTTCCCGCCATCTTGATCGTATTCCACGTATGCGAATTAGTCGGAAACGAGTATAATGACGAAAATTGCAAAAAAAAGTTCCCGCCATCTTGGATCTTAGAATGGACCCAAAAATGATATTCCACGTATGCGAATTAGTCAGAAACGAGTAGGTATAATGATGAAAATTGCAAAAAAAGTTCCCGCCATCTTGGATTTTAGAATGGACTCGGAAATCGTATTCCACTTATGCGAATTAGTCGGAAACGAGTATAATGATGAAAATTGCAAAAAAAAAGTTCCCGCTATCTTGGATTTTAGAATAGACCCGGAAATCGTATTCCATGTATGCGAATTAGTCGGAAACGAGTATAATGATGAAAATTGCAAAAAAAAAGTTCCCATTATCTTGGATTTTAGAATGGACCCGGAAATCGTATTCCACGTATGCGAATTAGTCGGAAACGAGTATAATGATGAAAATTATAAAAAAAAAGTTCCCGCCATCTTAGATCTTAGAATGGACCCAAAAATGATATTCCACGTATGCGAATTAGTCAGAAACGAGTACAATGATGAAAATTGCAAAAAAAAGTTCGCGCCATCTTGGATTTTAGAATGGACCCGGAAATCGTATTCCACGTATGCGAATTAGTCGGAAACGAGTATAATGATGAAAATTGCAAAATAAAAGTTCCCGCCATCTTGAATCTTAGAATGGACCCGAAAATCGTATTCCACGTATGCGAATTAGTCAGAAACGAGTATAATGATGAAAATTACAAAAAAAAAGTTCCCGCCATCTTGGATCTTAGAATGGACCCAAAAATGATATTCCACGTATGCGAATTAGTCGGAAACGAGTATAATGATGAAAATTGCAAAATAAAAGTTCCCGCCATCTTGAATCTTAGAATGGACCCAAAAATGATATTCCACGTATGCGAATTAGTCGGAAACGAGTATGATGATGAAAATTGCAAAAAAAAGTTCCCGCCATCTTGAATCTTAGAATGGACCCGAAAATCGTATTCCACGTATGCGAATTAGTCGGAAACGAGTATAATGATGAAAATTATAAAAAAAAAGTTCCCGCCA
>JALPQI010022044.1:0-13590 GCA_025490895.1 Thaumatotibia leucotreta
GTACCTGAGATATCGACTGAAATTAAAAACAACGAGGAATAAGAAAAAATAATAGGACTATTCGGTAATAATCATTAGTCGGTGGCATATATTTAACAAGAGTAATATACAAAGAACAAAAGCATACCAATTTATTTTTATGTGCTGAGCGACTTTTGCATGAACTGCTAAGCGAAAACAGATGCTGATGTAACCGTTGGAGAGAGAATTTCTGATACATGTTACAAAACAGCATGTTGTCAATGTAAGTAACACTTGTTGATGGGTCGTTCTTCCGTTTTACCGACAGTAATCCTCTTGCGTCATTCGGTCAAACATTTTCTTGTTAGTGTCCGAGTTAGAATTATATTTTCAAGTTGAATTAAGTACAGCATTATGGAAAAAAAACATAGTCATTTAAATAAATAATTTCTACAAAATGTTGATGACGTAAACAAGGAGAACTACCCACCTATTGTAATGTATTTTTTAGACATGTTTATGTTTGAATGCCAATGGGCCGTAGTATCGAGTTATAACATTGTTTTATTGTTTTTTTTTTGTAACGAAGATTCGTAATTGCCATTAATTATTTTAGCTACGATCTCCCTTTATCTTAGCTAATTGGACGTAATTATGCAAAAGGGAACCAACCCACATGAATTGTTCGTTCTAATTAACACTTTAAAACACAAGAAACAAAGTCAGTCTTTAAAATGACAGTTTCGTGTGGATTGGTTTGCATAATTACGTCCAATTTAAATTTGTTTATTGTTTTTCTTCTACATATAATAGCACACACTTAATAATTTATGTCGCAAATAGTTAATTAATCTAATTTAAAGGATACCCATCTAATTAATTTGGTAATAGACTTTATGTAGATTCAGTAATAAAACCCCAATAAAATAAAATAAATAAAATAAACTGTTATTCCTTACATAAGACACATATAATCTGATTCTCAGATTGGTGACGATAATCGTCTGTTCTTTCCTGTAAAAATCAATAATTGTTTGTTTTATCTCGCGTGAACAGGAAATGTATGAAAAAAAAACTTAAAATATTGGTTTTATACAATCGTAACCCCTAACGTCCTTAAATAATTATCGGAAACAAACCAATACGTAATTGTCGCCCCGATAGATGTTATAGACACTTTACCCCAATCTAATGTTCTTATGTCACCTTATAGTTTCATTGACGTCATACTGCCGAGCTACATGCATAATACAGCACATAGGTTCTACTAATAACTCAATCGATATCGATATTTCACACGTTTATATTTCTTTGACCTGAATATACTATATTGTTTCAGCTTTTGTTGATGTTGATTTAATATATATTTAGGCTTTTTTTTTGGAAAAAAGGACATTATTCATATTTTATATTATAAATGACAGTATGGCAGACTGTTACAAACAACATTGTGGAAAAACCTAAACCATACTTAAAGGAATAGAAAAGGCTTTTGCTTCAGTCATGCTCTTATAAGGAAAGTTTAGCTAAAAGTCAACTAGATTTTCGGTAAAAACTAGTTTCGTTGATGAAATTCGCTGGTCAGTTTTCAAAGCCGTAGCCATATTTGTTTATATGTTTTTCCGTATGTATTTGTTTTGTGTACCGTATATACACAGTAAACAGATGGTCAAGTTGAGTTACTGAGACATAGGTTTTTTTTTCTCGGTTCCGAATTAGTAATGTGCAACTAAATGTAAAAATGATGGCTGCTGATCGTTTAACTCAACTTGACCTTTTGGACCCTTTTTTGTTTGCTTTCTCTGATATACTTGCATGTCTGTTTTGTTTCGTTACATTCGTATGTTTCTTATTGAATAACACTACACAAAATAAATACTCTACGTATGGTCTAATGCGTAATCATCATCTGTAAATTGTAAAATATTTAATATAAATTCAAAACGAATTAAAATATAAATCGAAATGGTCTCGTACACGCCATACAAATATTTTTGAATTACACATGCACTCTTTTATGACGATATCTTCTCTTCTTAGGTATATTAACCAATTAAGTGGTAACAAGTTTCCTTCTACAATGCACTTCATAATGAGATTTCCTAAGCGGCCACGTGCATTTACATTTGTATGGCTTATTACTCGGACACTCCACATGCAACAGAAAAATAATGAAACAGATATTTGACTCTTTACCCCCTTGTGTACTGGCACTGCCCGTATCCTTGTCCACAACTGATTGATGGATTTCGAGTGGGTCAAGTTGCCACGAAGGACATACATGTCGACGCTTAATATTTTCTGTGAAATATCTCACAGATTACACCATCGTAATTGCAATGCTGCTTATTGCTAATGCTATCTGGCGATGTTTTATATAAGAATACAATAATGACAATAATGTTACACGCAAAAAAAAAACACCAAAATCTTTTATCGCATTTCCCATTTTATCTTTTTGTCAAAATATTACCCATATAAAGTTGAAATACGTTTACGTAGAATTAATTAAATAATTAATTTTACTGATTATCATCCGATACATAATTTTTTCAGTTACTTAAAAAAATATATTGCCTAGTCATATAAAAGGCCACAACAAGGATGTTTACCCTAGCCTGCATTCATTAATATTTCATTCCTATGAGTATTGATTCACAAACAAGCATATTTATTGAATGATGCTTGTTTAATATTTTCATTCTAAACATTGTCATTATAACGCGCGGTACGTATCTATCTATCGTTCCTCCTACGATAGATGTTTAATTGTCAATAGGGATGATGACTGTAGTTAAAACAAATTATTTAACATTATGCACGACATAAATACACGAAGAAATTATTACTAAGACGTAGATTGCAGTATTTTTTGTACAGAACTTCTATCTAATAAATTGAAAAGAACTTAAAAGAGTAGGTCATTTGGCAATACTCAAACGTGACGTCACTTTTGAGTATTTCATGTAAAATTCCATAGTGGTGATGGTTTTGACAGTTCGAAAAAAGATGCTGATTTGACGTGCCAGTCATCATGCCTATTTCTGAAAACTTTAAAACAAAATGATTAGCTACGATATCGTCATTGTTTCGTTGATATCGCCGACTAAATGCATCGCAGTGTATCACAGTTAGAGATGGGTCGTTCCCGGTAACTTACCCATCACAGTAATGTGAATATTCCCAAATGGAAACTTTCCCCATATTCATATTGAGAAACGACCCACCAATCACGATGAAGCTTTCAATCATGCATCTCCCACAGCCATCCCTCATACCGGCACATCGCCGACCGGCTCGGGACCCCCTACCTGCAGCGAGTGCTGAACCAGCAGCTCACGAACCACATCCGCGACACACTGCCCGGCCTCCGTGACAAGCTGCAGAAACAACTCCTCACGCTGGAGAAGGATGTCGACCAGTACAAGCACTTCCGGCCTGACGACCCGTCGATCAAGACCAAGGCTATGCTGCAGTGAGTATATTAGAATATAGCTGTCTTTGTAACATTTAGGATGGAACGAGATGTTAAGCAGCTCACGAACCACATCTGCCACACTACCCGGCCTCCGTGACAAGCTGCAGAAGCAACTCCTCACGCTGGAGAAGGATGTCGACCAGTACAAGCACTTCCGGCCTGACGACCCGTCGATCAAGTTCAAGACCAAGGCTATGCTGCAGTGAGTATATTAGAATATAGCTGTCTTTGAAACCTTTTGGAAGGAACGAGATGTTAAGCAGATACGAACCACATCCGCGACACACTGTCCGGCCTCCGTGACAAGCTGCAGAAGCAACTCCTCACGCTGGAGAAGGATGTCGACCAGTACAAGCACTTCCGGCCTGACGACCCGTCGATCAAGACTAAGGCTATGCTGCAGTGAGTATATTAGAATATTGCTGTCTTTGAAACCTTTTGGAAGGAACGATATGTTAAGCAGCTCACGAACCACATCCGCGACACACTGCCCGGCCTCCGTGACAAGCTGCAGAAGCAACTCCTCACGCTGGAGAAGGATGTCGACCAGTACAAGCACTTCCGGCCTGACGACCCGTCGATCAAGACTAAGGCTATGCTGCAGTGATTATATTAGAATATAGCTGTCTTTGAAACCTTTTGGAAGGAACGAGATGTTAAGCAGATACGAACCACATCTGTGACACACTGCCCGGCCTCCGTGACAAGCTGCAGAAGCAACTCCTCACGCTGGAGAAGGATGTCGACCAGTACAAGCACTTCCGGCCTGACGACCCGTCGATCAAGACTAAGGCTATGCTGCAGTGATTATATTAGAATATAGCTGTCTTTGAAACCTTTTGGAAGGAACGAGATGTTAAGCAGATACGAACCACATCTGCGACACACTGCCCGGCCTCCGTGACAAGCTGCAGAAGCAACTCCTCACGCTGGAGAAGGATGTCGACCAGTACAAGCACTTCCGGCCTGACGACCCGTCGATCAAGACCAAGGCTATGCTGCAGTGAGTATATTAGAATATAGCTGTCTTTGAAACCTTTTGGAAGGAACGAGATGTTAAGCAGCTCACAAACTACTTTTGCGACACACTGCCCGGCCTCCGTGACAAGCTGCAGAAGCAACTCCTCACGCTGGAGAAGGATGTCGACCAGTACAAGCACTTCCGGCCTGACGACCCGTCGATCAAGACTAAGGCTATGCTGCAGTGAGTATATTAGAATATAGCTGTCTTTGAATCCTTTTGGAAGGAACGAGATGTTAAGCAGCTCACGAACCACATCTGCCACACTACCCGGCCTCCGTGACAAGCTGCAGAAACAACTCCTCACGCTGGAGAAGGATGTCGACCAGTACAAGCACTTCCGGCCTGACGACCCGTCGATCAAGACCAAGGCTATGCTGCAGTGAGTATATTAGAATATAGCTGTCTTTCAAACCTTTTGGAAGGAACGAGATGTTAAGCAGCTCACAAACTACTTTTGCGACACACTGCCCGGCCTCCGTGACAAGCTGCAGAAGCAACTCCTCACGCTGGAGAAGGATGTCGATCAGTACAAGCACTTTCGGCCTGACGACCCGTCGATCAAGACCAAGGCTATGCTGCAGTGAGTATATTAGAATATAGCTGTCTTTGAAACCTTTTGGAAGGAACGAGATGTTAAGCAGCTCACGAACCACATCTGCCACACTGCCCGGCCTCCGTGACAAGCTGCAGAAGCAACTCCTCACGCTGGAGAAGGATGTCGATCAGTACAAGCACTTTCGGCCTGACGACCCGTCGATCAAGACCAAGGCTATGCTGCAGTGAGTATATTAGAATATAGCTGTCTTTGAAACCTTTTGGAAGGAACGAGATGTTAAGCAGCTCACGAACCACATCTGCCACACTACCCGGCCTCCGTGACAAGCTGCAGAAGCAACTCCTCACGCTGGAGAAGGATGTCGACCAGTACAAGCACTTCCGGCCTGACGACCCGTCGATCAAGACCAAGGCTATGCTGCAGTGAGTATATTAGGGAATATGGCTGTCTTTCAAACCTTTTGGAAGGAACGAGATGTTAAGCAGATACGAACCACATCCGCGACACTGCCCGGCCTCCGTGACAAGCTGCAGAAACAACTCCTCACGCTGGAGAAGGATGTCGACCAGTACAAGCACTTCCGGCCTGACGACCCGTCGATCAAGACTAAGGCTATGCTGCAGTGAGTATATTAGAATATAGCTGTCTTTGAAACCTTTTGGAAGGAACGAGATGTTAACTATGTCCTCGTCAGGTCCAGCTGTACTCCCGCCCAGAAATATCCAAAATTTGTCAGTGAGATTTCTATGCATATGTAGAAAATAAAGTTGAATTCTGTTTGTTCGAAGATGTTACGAGTCAAAAGATATACACCTTGATATAGTATCATAGGTAGGACCATGGGCCTTATAAGGCTGTTGCATGGACAGTATCGATACACCTTATGGTATTTCGAGTTTGTTATGCATGTATATACACTCAACCAACCAATTAGAATCCTAGACCACACAACACCCATATATTACAATCTCATTTAGAACTTCACTTCGACAAAGTTCCTGAATACCTTATGAATAGTATTTTCGCGCGTTACAAAATGAAATGCTGTTTCGTCATCACATTAACTAAACATCCCGTGACGACCAGAGCCTTTCGCAGTTGATTTTTGCTATGGTAAGCACATCTTGTTACGACATTGTGGGATTAACTAAACATATTTTTCATCAACCCCGTTCAGGATGATACAACAACTTCAAACCGACTTCGAGCGCACGATCGAAGGTTCTGGATCCGCCCAGATCAACACCAACGAGCTATCCGGCGGTGCCAAGATCAACCGACTGTTCCACGAGCGGTTCCCCTTCGAAATCGTCAAGATGGAGTTTGACGAGAAGGAGCTACGGCGCGAAATAGCCTTCGCCATTAGGAATATCCACGGTATCAGGGTACGTGCGCTAAGACTTTACAGGCAAAGACAATAGTAGATTGTGTCACAAGGCATCAAGATGGTATATTTTCGGAATCCTGAGCGTAATGAAGGATTCAAGCGTTAACGCCCAAGACGAAATTATTTTGATACCGTGTGACACATACTGCTTTTCACACCACCTATGAGAAATATAAAAGATATATCGCATATTTAATATTTATGCAAAGAATCGATTCTGAAGAAATTTTTATCAATTATGAACATACTGTTCATTTTCTTATTTCATTGTAATTTTTTAGTAGATTTTTTTTCTTTCTTGATAATGTCAGACGATTCGAAAGTGCTTATTAATAAGCTTACTTGAATAAATAATAGTTTGACTTTGACTTAGGCTGGCAATAGAAAGTCCTTGAACAGAAAAGTGCCACTGTGATCCCTCCTAGCAGGGAAGAAAAGACCGAATCGAATAGGTGGTGTGAAAAAAAATTGTTAGTGAATTTAATGTTGACGAATGCCAGCCTCGTGTTATCTGAATACTAAATCAATCTTTCGAATATTCACGTCGCATTAATCATCATGTCCTGTCCGATTTCGAACACGGCGACTGAAAAGATTGCTGGCTAGTGAGAGCGTCGATCACGATATAATAATTATCAGCAATTAAAAAACTAATCGGCTATAAAGTCAGTACATACACCTACTTCTATATCTGCAAATAGTTTATTTATTTATTTCAACTTGATTGCACAAAACAGGAGTACAAAAGGTGGACTTAATGCCATAAGGCATTATATAATAAGTTCTTTTAATAAGTTTCCGTACGAAAATAAATTTATAAGATCCAGTGGCCGAGCGGTCCAGGCATCAGCCGCGAAAGCTGACCACGTGGGTTCGATTCCCATCTGGGACGTTGGTGATCTTGGTCGTTTTTTCTTTGATATATGAAATCCAATATTTATAATTTATAAATTTAACTTAGGTCCTCGGGTTCCCGTGGGTGGTGCAAAAAAAAGTGTAATAAATTGGGGTAGGGTCGGAACTATGGGTGCAAAACAAACTTTAACAAAACTTTAAAATTGACATTGAGAACACTTTAGCCAAGCAAAATACGAATATTATTGAATCTGTATACAATTTTATTCCCTATCTCGGAATATTAAACTTACAATGTGTGGGTGTGTAGATATGTATATTTTATGGATGGATGTGCTATGTCAAGTCCACTTGACAAGTTTTGTTAAAGTTTTGCACTCATAGTTCCGACCCCTAGTAATAATGTAATACGTCACTCTGCTTACCCTTACTTTCTGTTCAAGGTGGGTCTATTCACGCCCGACATGGCCTTCGAGGCGATCGTCAAGAAGCAAATCGGCCGGCTGAAGGAGCCGTGTCTCAAGTGCGTCGACCTCGTCGTCCAGGAGCTGTCTAACGTCGTCCGCATTTGCACTGAGAGGGTAACTTATGCCATTGTTCATAATCGTCTAACTTAGCAAGACGTTAAGAATTGTTTGTCCCGACCGAAAGGGCAAAGTTTCGTAACCAGCTTCGGAATGGGAATAAAATCCCATTAAGTAACTGGCTTTAAATCGGGACTTTCCCATTATCGATTTGCAAGCACAAATCCTGAAGGCCTAAGCCGACAAAGTGCTCTTTTTTAATTCCATTCCACATAAATTTGTGGCATAGGCATCATGACATTCTGCCACTGCATAAAAAAAACTTTGATGTTTTTGTTGTTTATTTTATTGCATGTTTGAGAAAAGTATACAGGGTGGAAAGGGACGACGTTTCTTCCCGCTACCGACCGAGTCTACCAACCATTACGATGAACTTTCAGTATAGTACCAACATAGAAATATCTTTTAAAAAAATTAACCCCTCATACAAAGTGAGTGATTAGTTAGAGTTCAATAGTATGGAAAAGTCAATTTTCCATGTACGTTTTCGATGTTGGTCCCATACAGAAAGTTCATCGTAATGGTTGGTAGACTCGGTCGGTAGCGGGAAGGAACGTCCTCCCTTTCCACCCTGTATATATGTCTTCGGCCGGCAACCCCTTTCGGCCCGGCTTCTATAGTAATGTACTATTGAAGTACTTATGTAATTAAAGGTATGTCATTGTATTGAATCTCCCACAGATGTCTCGCTACCCGCGCCTCCGCGAAGAGACTGAGCGCATCATCATGTCTCACGTCCGCTCCCGCGAGAACCAGTGCAAGGACCAACTTGTGCTACTCATCGACTGCGAGCTCGCCTACATGAACACCAATCATGAGGATTTCATCGGATTCGCCAAGTACTATGTTGCTCTTGTGTATAAATATATGTGTTGGGACATGGATAAATTACGGCGATGCTTGGGGCCGGGGCAATTTGTTTGTCGAATCGATAGTTTCATGGGCAATTCCAGAAAAAAGTGTAATAGATAGATAGAATACTCTTTATTGCACACCTTAACAAAAAAAAACATGGTTAAAACAGACGATTATACATAGAGGTAAACAACAGGCGGTCTCATCGCTATAAAGCAATCTCTTACAGACAACCTTTGTGTGTAATGTAAGTGACCAATTTCTAGCGTGTTTATTTATTAATTGTGCAAATTTTACTGTTATTATATCTAGATATATTATCAAATTGATAGTTATGTAGATATAATGTAACACTTAAACATGGATCATAAGCAGAGATCGGACAAATGTGCGTCATTATTCGCAATAATATGGATATGACTCCAAATTTGATTAATTGAATAATTAAACGAAAAGTTCTTGATTTTTGATTTCGAAGCTATGAGGTGACTATTTACAAAGGTTTTTCAAAGTTACCGGTGTCAAAATGGTAATTTCCTGAAAATGATTAATTTTTCAATCATGATTTGGAGTCATGTCCACATTATTGCGAACAATGACGTACATTTGTTCGATCTCTGATCATATCACAAGTAAATGAACAGACGATTAAATGGTCACTTTCATTACAGTTACATGGATTTACCCTCATAGTAAATTATCCAGCCTAGGCAATAGAAACAGGCAGGCTGTATTTGCTACTGGAACAAACCTTTTATCGGTCTACTAATTTGCGGAATTTTGTTCCGAAGAAAAATGTAACATCCAGTTTTTTTTAAAATTATTATATTAAATTTACGATATATGAATAAAGCTCCGAGGGTGTGACGTAATTTATGGATGGCCCAGATGTCGCTGAGGAAAATGTGATTTCAGTACCCTGAAAAAGCGATAGCAATTGAACGATAACGCCAATTTCACAATATGTAATATTTTTTAAAATTTGTACCCTGTCGCAATCTAATATAGTGCTGGTGGGCGTGAAGCAAATAAAAATCAAACTAACCCGACTATGTATAAAAAATACATATAATCTATATATCAAAGAAACACACTCGTAATATTCACAGCTAACATTTAACGACAATCGTCAATCACTGTCATTATTTTTTTTGGATTCCGTAGTCGGGTAAAAGAGAGCCAGTCAATTGTTTGCCATTGCAATACTGCCGGGACATATTTCTCAATTACATACATTACATAGACAGCGCCTACACAAATTTAAACACGATAACAAATACAAACGATTTAAAACATACGACTGGCTTCCTTTTCAAGCTTTTAGCCTATACCGTGCTAATGTACTCGTAAAATAAAGCTTGTTTTAGTGCTATTCATGGCAGATGCCTTGAATAATGTCAGTGCTTACTTTCGCCTCGATTTCTACAGTTAAGCACAACGTCACTATTGAACGTTAGAAAGACTAAAACAGGTCTTAATGAAGCGAAACAGTACGAAATCGCATTTTCAAACAGCGGCTATGTTTAGTGACTCACTTGTAGACAGCACTCGCTAGACTGACCTTCGTTTCTGTGTTACAATTTACCTTTTCTGTAATAAGGTTCAAAGATAATCGAATTCACAGGTCTCACGCTAGATCTGGTCTGAATGCAGAAAACGTCTCTTCTAGGTTAGTAATGGAGACCAATGAAATTAAAGTCCGTGGCACATTGACAGGTCAAACGGTTTTGTTTAAATTAGAGGGATGCGTTCAGGTGTTTACGATTTCATAATAGCGTAGAGATTAGGTTAGACTTTAATATTACACACACCTGCACTTGAATGAGAAGGACACACGTATATCCTCGTGGGTAGCTTATTGGGTTAAAAATTCAAAATTTCAACGATTTTAGTTACTAATCTTGTTTGCAAAATCAGTTCATTTTACCTCAATAATTCTGAGCGCACCCCTAAATTCACCTGTCACATACTTGATCTACAAACCGCCAGGGACGTACATTTACTTGGGCTCCGTATTATTACAAATGGCGCGTTAAAGTACAACCAGTATTGATGTGTCGTCATCTGTTCCAGCGCCCAGAACCAATCGGAGAACTCTGCGAAGTCTGGGCACCGCGCGCTTGGTAACCAGGTTATCAGGAAAGGGTACATGTGCATACACAACCTGGGCATCATGAAAGGTATATCCCTCGACCAGTTGGCTGGAATGCGCGCGCTATAGCTATGCATTGGCGCTTTGTATCTATTTGTTCTGACACTTCAACTAACATTTTCTACTTCACTGTACATATTTTTAACATTTCAAGCAGATACAACACAGTTAACAGGCTTGGGAGAATTGGAAATTATACCCGACTGTGCTTGTTTAATTTTTGTGAGTTTTGGGATATAATTTATTCGTTTTATTACTATAGTCGTAACAGATTGTCGTATTGATGTTATTCACGTGGAAGACATTTTGTACGATACTTTTCAAAACGCTCAATTTAAATTAATCGATACAACACAATCTCTGATTGGCAAAATCAGATAAACCTGTCAATGACTTCGAAGCTATTAATGAGCCTAATCTGTTACGCCTACGTATTACTTGGTACCAAAGACAAATAAACCTATGGACAACAAAGACACGAGTCGTATAGAAGCAAAGTTAGCAACACCCATACTAATGTCGCTGAATATGCTTCAATATGACTCACAGCGTTTGACTCCGATGCAAAATGCATCTTCATTCTTTAGGTTTACTTGTCAGATTGCTCAGCCGGGCTAGTACATGATTGGCGCGAAAGAATCGCTCATAGCGAGAGAGACCCGTGCCTTTTTTCAATGAACATAGAACAAAACAGTAGTCTGTTACCGTCGCGCCAATCATGTGCGAAGCCTACAAAACTGTTAACTGCACCCTAAAGCCGTTTCTATCCTTTGCACAGTCGGGCGCTTTCAGCTAGCTATTGCTATGGACGAATGTTAGTTTTTTTCTGCCCTAGGAGGTTCCCGCGATTACTGGTTCGTTCTCACATCGGAGAGCATCTCGTGGTACAAGGATGAAGAAGAGCGTGAGAAGAAGTACATGCTGCCGCTCGATGGGCTTAAGCTTCGCGATTTGGAGCAGGGCTTCATGTCGCGCCGACACATGTTCGCGCTGTTCAACCCTGAGGGCAGGAACGTCTACAAGGTACGATCTACATGTCGTGCGTTGGTGACACTGACTCACAATTAGAGCGGTTTAGTAAACTGAAATCGTTCCATTTTGTCGTTTGGATCCCTATCCAATAGCACCCTTGCTTAGACATTAAATTCGTATAAAGTACAAGCTAATTCCGTCTGGAAAAAACACACAATTTAATTGTAGCAGTAATGTTCGTAAATAAACATTGAGTTTCCGTACGACGTAGCAAGCTAATAAGTAATTTATGCTCCGGTTCCGTCGTATCTATATTTCTATAAGACGACTTTCCGTCTTATGGACAAACGACACTTATCAGCTTACTCGGTTAGGAAACGTTTATGAATGAGGGGGCAAGTCTCTATACTCGTGATATGTCATCATACTCATCATTATCATTAGTGTAGTCTGACATATCATGAAAGTTAAAATCTTTCCATGCAATTTTATTTTACGTTCCCTTAAAGATAACAATAGCTAATTGTAGGTGTTTGCGTGCAGGATTACAAACAGCTGGAGTTGTCATGCGAGACCCAGGACGACGTGGACTCGTGGAAGGCGTCCTTCCTCCGCGCCGGCGTCTACCCGGAGAAGACCTCGGAGGCGGCCAACGGAGAAGAGGTCAGTCCACACGACATCACCCTTCGATGTGCTATCTATCTTATTCAAACTAATTTTATTTCTTCAGTCCTCCAGTGTGCCCCAATCCTAACTTTTTTGAAACCATATCTAAATGTTTATAACTACATATGTTTAATCTTGTATCGACTTGATATTACAGCATATATATGTCCGTTTTATTTTTAACTTTGATGTATGTTTTGCCATGCTATTCAGGGTGAAGGAACCGAGGTTTGTTTACGCGCAACACACGAATACGCTCCATATAAATCATGCTCAATTGCAACCGTTATTTTAATGTTACGTAGTGGATTTCAAGAATTTACCTATGAGTTTTATTTGTGTTGCTTTTTTTAGAATACTAGTGATGTTTTGTGGATTCCCAGGATGAAGGGATCTAGGTGACTTCTCGAAATGTTTACATAGTGAAAGCATGCACTTATGAGTGTTCACTGTTTTGTATTACCACTTCTGAACTTTCTACATTCTTTACTATATTGATCGAGGTCGTTACTTGGATAAATTATTGAGACTGTAACTAATAAATAAAAATAAGAATGCGGTATATAAATAAAAACTTGCCTTAAAAATTTCGACCAAATATTCAAGTTATTAACATCCATCGAGTTTTCAGAGTAAGATCAGGCTGATGCGATCTATTTAGCAACTTCCCAATAAACACAAGTTAAATTTATTGTCAGTAATAATGGTGGATATTTAAATCGGCACCTGTTAGGTAAAATAAAATCCTTCGTTATTCTCATATTTGAATACAAGCACATATAGCTAATGATAACTTTGCATATGGTTTTGTATGTATGGTATATTTTGAAGACTAAAATGACACGTTGATTTGCATACAAAACTTCACAGATATGAAAGGCCATAGTCGGATTTTCATAGTAAGTCAGCCTTTAAATCAACCAGACTCTAGTATTTTTTTGTGAGTACCTCTTATAGTGAAGAATATTTCTGCTGAGTATCAACGTCCTATCGGTGACAGTTTTTGACTTATGATTTTTTTTAGTTTTTTCTTTAATGTGTTGTATCTCAGGATGTATAAAAGCGAATTGCTTCAAATTTTGAAATAATGTTCTTTATTT
>JALPQI010022045.1:0-25242 GCA_025490895.1 Thaumatotibia leucotreta
CGTAATAAAAATCCTGAATTTTGTATGAGCAACGGATCAATACGAAGGTTAATATATGGATACGTAAATAAATATCTTGGAACATCTTATAATTATCCATACTTATGGAAATGCATAATAAACAATCATGACCAAAAAACAAATCTTTTTGATAAATATATAAATAATAAATAAATATTTTTAGACATCTTTACACAAATCAACCTAGTCCCACGGTAAGCTCAATTAAGGCTTGTGATGTGGGTACCAGGCGACGATATATATAATAGATATATACATATAAATACTTAAATACATAGACAGCCATGACCAAGGAACAAATATTTGTGATAAATAAATACACAAATAATGCCCTCGCCGGGATTCGAACCCGGAACCTCCAGCTTCGTAGGCAGGGGCACTACCAACTAGGCTACGGAGGCTGATAAACACCCAAATAAATGCATTCGCCAGAAATCGAACCCGGAACCGAATCTTTGTATCGTAAGCAATATACTGATTTTAATAATGTAGCTGTGACATAAGCCGTATTAGCGGTAAGCCTCACACGTAATTTGGACACAGGTCTGGTTCAGCACAATAGGGACGATAGTGTTGAATAAGCTTTTTAGCACGTCTTAGTAACTTGCTTATGTTTTAGCTGTGTTAAATTGTTTAGTGACCACCTGTTACATTTATTGTTGTTGCAACAATGCATACACATTTACAATAATATTACATTGTGTATCTAGGGAGGTAAGTACGGTATTACTAACGAGAATGTTAGAAGCCTGAGGGCTTTTAATGACTCGAGTAGGTATTCCGCTTACCGACCGTGATGCATGCAATGTTTTTCATCACACTTGCGAGCAAAAAAAATTGTTTTAAGACAAAATATATATTACTCCCGCGATGCATGCAAGCAATGTCGCGCTTCTACAGCAAGTGTGATAAAAAATATTTTAAGCCTCTATATCACAAAGAGGTATCATTAAATATGAGAAGGATTGGGATGTAGTCCCCACAGCGGATTGGGAACTTCTCTGGTACAAGCCAGGATTTGAACTCACGACCTCCGGATTGAAAGTCAACAGTCTAAACCACTAGGCCACCGCCACTCTACAACACAATTTATTTACTTATTCAGAATACGTCAGAGTTGCCTTTTTGGCATCCAACAATGCTTTTCAATAATAATGATAAATCGTAACAATGCAGTAGCATTGATCTATGATACTGATTTTGAATGGTTTTCTGACGATCCTTAGGTACTTTTTCAATCATTCACTTCATCAGCCTATCTTAGTCCACTGCTGGACGTAGACCTTGTCCCCTACCAAAAACCAAAGAAAAACGACCAAGATCACTAACGTCCGAAGTGGGGATCGAATCCACGTGCTCAGCTTTCGCGGCTGATGCCTGAACCCCTCGGCCACTCGGTCTTAGCAACCATTAGTCAATTTTCTCGGGTATATGCAATCCCTTACTAGGCTAGGCGTCTTTAGGCTTTTTTCTTTGGTATATGAATATGACATCCAATATTTATAATTTATATAGTATGAAGTAGTGTGGCTACTGGGGAAAAAATAAAAGCTCAAATCAAAATATTTAGTTAATAAATAATTTGATTTGTGTTTTCAATATACGTTCAGCAGTATTTTTTTAATTTCAAAATAAAATTAAGTCTTCTTTCAGCAAAATATCCTATCTACGATATTTAAGATAAGTACTTTCCCTTCATGTCCCATTATGTTGGGACAACCGGTATATTAAATGAAAGGCCAGCGAAAGTCTATGTACAAATACCGATTTTGTAAGTAATGACCTAGTAATATGACCGTAACAAAGTTTTCCTTGCCATGTACTTACATTGTGGCTCAGAAATAGTCTACAATAGTAAGAGTGAAAAACTTAGTGAAGTGTGCTTTATATAATAGACGAAGAAACATAGTTTGTGAGTGCTTCGTCACAAACGTTTATTACATGTTATGTCGATTTATACTAGTTGGCAGTCAGTGTAGTCGAAGTTTTATATACATATAGATTAATATTATGATAGGTGAGCAGTTCTCAAAAATATTGTATAAAAAGGGACAGTTTGACATACTATTTAGTTACCATTATTTTTTTCATGATTATCGATAAATATGTATTTGGGTGGAGCGAATTTCAAAATTCTCGAATATAATATTGGAACCCCGCTCAAACGATGTCTTATTTTTTATTATATACTGGAAAAATAATTAAAAAAATCTAGGTTTATACTTTTAGCCCTCTACTTATCGATTTTTAACGGTATGTAGATATATTAAAAAAAAATATTTTTTTTTTATTTTCTTTTCAAAACCAAATGTATTAATTAAATAACACCTTTTTGCAATAGATATAATCAATTCCAGTGCTCATTTTTGTTCATAACATGTTTTTTTATGACACTGTAAAAACACGTAAATTGGATTTTTGTCGAAAAAGCCCTGGATCGAATATATTGTACAAAAATCAATGTTTTCAACTTTTTTTTTTTTTTTTTTTATACCACGTCGGTGGCAAACAAGCATACGGCCCGCCTGATGGAAAGCAGTCACCGTAGCCTATGGGCGCTTGCAACCCCAGGGGTGTCACATGCGCGTTGCCGACCCAATAAGAACTTGTACACTCCTCTTTTGAAGAACCCCATACTGTAGTCCAACGGGAAAACCTCGGCAGGGAGCTCATTCCACAGACGGACCGTCCGCGGGAGGAAGTTCCTCTGAAACCGCACGGTGCGCGACCATTTAGGTTGCAAGGTGTGAGGATGAGCGCCCAGTCGGTGGCGAGCGGTGCGATGATGAAAAGTGGACGTTGGCATCATGTCGAACAGTTCTCCAGAGCACAACCCATTGTACAGGCGATAGAACACACATAAGGAGGCGAAGTCTCTCCTTAGACTTAAGGGTTCAATACCGCCTGTGAGTCTGGGATCGTCGACTATTCGGACAGCTCGTCTCTGAACCGAGTCAAAGGGTGCAAGCTGGTATACAGGTGCTCCTGCCCAGAGGTGACAGCAATACTCCATATGGGGTCTGACTTGCGACTTATATAACAGAAGTCTTTGCCCCGGAGTAAAGTATCCCCTCGCTTTATTGAGCACCCCGAGCTTTTTGGATGCCAGCGTAGCTTTTCCCTCTAGGTGACATCGGAATTGGACGTCGTTGGAAATGTCGACTCCGAGGATCCCAATACTCCCTGACATGGTAAGAGCTGTGTCTTGGAACTTTGGAGCCACAGTAAATGGGGATTTTTTAGCGGTAAACGCGCAAACTTGTGTCTTTGTAGGGTTGAACCTGACTAGGTTATCCCGACCCCATAACGAGACTCTAGATAAAGTGTTCTCGATGTCAGACACAAGTTTTCCGCGACTTTCCAGTACCACAGAGCGAGGGATATTAGCACGGCCTGTGTAAAAAGTATCCCCAGTACTGTCATCCGCATAGCAATGGAGGTCGCCGATAGACAACATGTCATTGATATGCAGAAGGAACAGCGTTGGGGATAGCACAGAGCCTTGCGGGACGCCAGCGTTTATGTCCATGCTATCAGAGCAGCTACCGTCTACTACGGCACGAATGCGTCTGCCGGACAAAAAGCTAGCAATCCATCTGCATAATCCCTCGGGCAGTCCATAAGATGGCAACTTCGACAAAAGGCCCCTATGCCAGACCCGATCGAACGCCTTCGCTATATCTAGGCTGACTGCCAAAGCCTCGCCTTGACTCTCAATGGCTGATGCCCAGCGGTGAGTGAGGTACACTAGAAGATCACCGGTAGAGCGACCGTGGCGAAAGCCATACTGGCGGTCGCTTATAAGATCGTGTTCTTCTAGGTAACCAAGGAGCTTAGCGTTAACTATACGCTCCATGAACTCAGGTGATAGCGATAGGCCTATAATTCGATGGATCCGATCTGTCACCCTTTTTTGGAACAGGGTGCACAAGGGCCGTCTTCCACGAAGATGGAACTTCCCGTTTGATACTGGAAAGAGCGAAGAGACGCGTTAACACAGGACACAACTCAGGAGCACAACGTTTAAGCACCACTGCAGGTATGCCGTCTGGCCCGCTCGACTTGTGAACGTTTAACGACAGCAACTCCCGCCGAACATCTTTCTGGGAGATGCGAATTTCTGGCATGGAGTGTGCGCACCGCGGGATGGTAGGCGGTATAATGCTGCCGTCATCGCTCACAGTCGAGTTCGAGGCAAAAAGAGCACCTAGAAGATCGGCTTTCTCTTTTGCACTATGGACCAGATTACCGTCAGCATTTCGCAGTGGTGGCAGGGACGACCGACAAAAGTTTCCCTCGGCAGCTTTGGCAAGTGACCAGAAGGCCCTACTCCCGGAAGGGTGGCCTGCAAGCTTCTCGCCAAATCTGCCGACAAAATCAAATTTTGCTCTGGCAACAGCTCTTTTGCAGGACCTCGAGGCAGCATTCAGTCTGCGTTTCGCATCAGAGACGTTCGGATCCTTATCAGTTACGGCCTTGGTCCAAGCCCTGTAAGCAGCCTGCTTTTGAACCGCAGCTTCTTTACAGGGCCGGTTAAACCAAGGTCGCTTCTTTGCTCCTGTAGCGACACGATTTGATTTGATTTGATTTGACTTGTAACACGATTGTGAAAACTATTGCGAATTTGATTAGATAATAAAAATAATACCAGTTAAAGCAAATATATACTCAAAAATACACGTAAATTGGGCCCGAAAAGGGCGTAAGCGACGCCGACAGCCGACCGTCCATGCTTGTTTTAATTCGTAAATTAATATTTTCTTGCAAGTATATGATATGTTTCGTAATCAGAAACATAGTTTCTTTAGCACAAGTATGTCAAAAAAATATATGTCATACATAATTATTTTTTTCACTATGGCATTTTCCTTGTCGTGCATGAATTGCTGTTTTAATTAAAATGTTGGTATTTTATTATTTCATGAATATTGGAAAAAACCACTGATATAACGATAATTTCTAAATTAATACTTATTTAGTACTCGTTTACTTTAAATAAAATCGGTAAATATTACTGAAATAGTATATTTGATTACTTCATGAGAATTGGATTTCTTATATTTCTTTGGCGGCTGGTAGAGGGCTAAAAGTACTTTTTATTTTAAAACTGGATATAACAATTTTAATCTCCATGTCATTATCCAACTTTTTGAACGGGTTCCAATTAGAATATCGAGAAAAAAAAACCCATACAACGACGCTCCACCCTAATATGTATGTCTGTTCTCTGTTATTTCCCATAAATAAGAAAGTAACCATACAATCTGTAAAGCCTTAATCCTGATCTTAAACGTCGGAATGAAGTTAAAATTAGTTAATATACGCGAGTTTATCCGTTTTCATAGTTTTATTTCATGTAAATAACCAGTTAAAAAAAAAATTATTTACATCATTAAAAATGTTGGTAATAAAATAAGAATAAAATAAGTATTAAAAGTTTTAAGTTAAACGGTTTTTATTGCACCAAAAACTAGAAAATAAAAATTTGTTATAATTAACCCTAGATGCTACTTTCTGTAGATTACTCACGTGAAACTATTATCACTGTAGTCTTCCCAAGTCGGATGCTGAAAGCCACGTTTAGCCTCTATGTCAGTGGATTAAGCGTTAATCGGAAACTTTTACCAAACTGAAATAAAAACGTGGGGCGTACGCAATTGTGATTAAGTCACTATAGTTATTTAAGAACACACAGAACAAAACTTATTACAAGTTTTGTTCTGGCCTTGATAAAAGCTATTTACCTATGTAGAAACGTTGGAACAGATGGATGATTACTTGCAAAATTAAAGCTACAATTACATATTTTGAACTTGTATGTTTCTTTATAATAACGCCCCACGTTTTTATTTTAGTTTGGTAAAAGTCTCCGATTAGGTAACGCTTAATCCACTGACATAGAGGCTAAACGTGGCTTTCAGCATCCGACTTGGGAAGACTACAGTGATAATAGTTTCACGTGAGTAATCTACAGAAAGTAGCATCTACGGTTAATTATAACAAATTTTTATTTTCTAGTTTTTGGTGCAATAAAAACCGTTTAACTTAAAACTTTTTTTACTTATTTTATTTTCAAGTTTTTAGTGCAATTGTTAAGTTAATTTTCGATACTATACCTACTTATTCTAAATCAAAGATGTTGTTTGTAATATGTAATACAATTATGCATGCTAAGTAGCATTTATACTCTCGCGCTTTCATCACGGATCACGACAAATATTTAAACGTAATGGACATTATTTTATGTGTAACGGGAGGCGAATCCCTGATGAATAGATATTTTTAGAAATCCGACACTAAAAAAATGTTATTAAATATCTCGGTCGACAAATGAAAACCAAAGGCTGGGCGTGGTTAATGTAAGCTTGAATGCCTGAAAGTGTCTCAAATGGACGTGTTATTCATACAATAAGTACCTTAGATAACAGAGATCTCACAATAAGGAATATATCAATCAATTTGGTTTATTGAGAAAATCAAGTTTAAATTTTTATATTGTACACATTACACAAGTCGAATTTCGAGACTATAAAATATAAACTCATTCTCTCAATCGACCAACCGGAAGACCGCAGGTCTGACGGAAAGTCCGACGTGAACCGAGGGCTATAAGGGTCAATCCATGCAATCTTTCAACCGGAGGGCCATAGGCCCGACGGCACTATGGCACGCACTACGTGAATCCGAGAGACTCACACACTCTGTCTATGAATCGGAGGGCCGCAGGCCCGTACGGCAAGCCCTACGCGAACCCCTCACGCTGTCACTCTATCAGCTGGAGGGCCGCAGGCCCGACGGCTCGCCCTACGCAAATCACTCACGCTGTCACTCTACCAGCTGGAGGGCCGCAGGCCCGACGACTCTCCCTACGCGATCCACTCACGCTGTCACTCTATCAGCTGGAGGGCCGCAGGCCCGACGGCTCTCCCTACGCGATTCACTTACGCTGTCACTCTATCAGCTAGAGGGCCGCAGGCCCGACGGCTCGCCCTACGCGATTCACTTACGCTGTCACTCTATCAGCTGGAGGGCCGAAGGCCCGACGGCTCGCCCTACGCGAATCACTCACGCTGTCACTCTATCAGCTGGAGGGCCGCAGGCCCGAAGTCTCTCCCTACGCGATCCACTCACGCTGTCACTCTATCAGCTGGAGGGCCGAAGGCCCGACGGCTCTCCTTACGCGAATCACTCACGCTGTCACTCTATCAGCTGCAGGGCCGCAGGCCCGACGGCTCTCCCTACGCGATCCACTCACGCTGTCACTCTATCAGCCGGAGGGCCGCAGGCCCGACGACTCTCCCTACGCGATCCACTCACGCTGTCACTCTATCAGCTAGAGGGCCGCAGGCCCGACGGCTCCCCTTACGCGATTCACTTACGCTGTCACTCTATCAGCTGGAGGGCCGAAGGCCCGACGGCTCGCCCTACGCGAATCACTCACGCTGTCACTCTATCCGGTGGAGGGCCGCAGGCCCGACGGCTCTCCCTACGCGATCCACTCACGCTATCACTCTATCAGCTGGAGGGCCGCAGGCCCGACGGCTCGCCCTACGCGATTCACTCACGCTGTCACTCTATCAGCTGGAGGGCCGCAGGCCCGACGGCTCGCCCTACGCGATCCACTCACGCTGTCAGTCTATCAGCCGTGACCCTATGAGTCTATCAGCCGGAGGGCCGCAGTAATGAAATGACATACGGTACTAAGCCGTGGTCGCTTACAATGGGCCTTATAAGAAGGCTCAAGGTCACCTACAGGACAATGGAGAGGCCTATGCTAAGAGTCTCTCTGCGAGATCGGATTAGATTAGAAATGAGACCATCCGCAGCAGAACCAAAGTAACCGATATAGCTCTTCGAATCGCTAAACTGAAGTGGGCGGGGGTTGTCGCGTGTGGAACCGGTGGCCGTTGGGGCGGTAAGGCGAGTGGCGGTCACGTACCGGAAGGCGCAGCGTGGGTAGGCCCCCCACAAGGTGGACTTATGACCTGGTGAAGGACGCTGGATGCGGGTGGCACAGGGCCGGTCCTTGTGGCAATCTTTGGGGGAGGCCTATATTCACCAGTGAACGTCTTTCAGCTGATATGATGATGATGATGATGATGATGATAATTAAATGCGTATGTTTCTACCAAATATCTAAAGCAGTGCTTCAAAATCTACATATCGCTAAACCTAGCGGTTGTGGCAGGCTGTAACACTGGAGTATCAGATTTGAGGAGTTGGACGTTAGTATTAAATTCGCATGATTCTACTTAATATCTAAAGAACTTCTTTAAAATCAAGATATCGATTAAAGACGAACCTTGTGGTTATTGTAGGCAGTCCTGCAGCATCAGGAGTGAGGAGTTGGAAGTCAAGATCAGGCTGTTAGTATTTGATTATGCCAAACATGCTATACTTTAATTTTCACGTGTCTAACACTCTCGGTTAAGCTAAGCAGTACGTCTGCAGCATCAGGCTTTGAGGATACAAGGATACAAATATTATAATATTGCATTGTCATGGGGACTTGATAAGAGTTCCAAATTTTATTGATTTCGGTGCAGTAGAAGTGGTCGAAAACTCGATCACAAGATTTGAAGCATCGACGACAGTTGATACGCGGTGAAGTTAAGGGTCGGATTCCCGATTTTGTCGTTTTAGACCTATTTTCGAACAAAGAATTTGTTAAGTAAATATTACTCTACAAACATATTTCTTACATGAACTTATTCAGAAAGAACCTATGCAGAGGCTCCAATTGATAATATATTTTATATTTACATGGATTTCCTAGAAATCGGCTCTAAATGTACCGAAAAATCAAAAAATTGCATTTTTTTCGAACACGAAGCAATGCATATTTTTCTTTAACAGGCATAAAATATTCATGTTAATTTAAAAGCCAGATAACTGAATTAGTGCATCAGGGCATATTCATATTTTTTCTCATAAAGACAACGAAGAAATTTAATCCTTAATTTAAAATTGCGTGTATTCTCCATACAAATGGCGACACGAGTCAAAATTCTCCTTTGACTCAGATGGCGCGAGCGCCTCCTCGAGGTCGGACGCACGCCAAATCGCTCCCGTTGACAGCTCTTTTTGACATTCAAAATGACATAAAATCATATACATACACGTCAAGGGATGCCAGTACTCAAAGTGTCTTTAAATAAGTAGGGAAAATCAATACGAAGAAATTCGTTCGAACTCACTCATTTATTTAAGGTTTTTGTTATTTTTATGACCGAACACAAGAAAACTATAACAACTGATTCTAAATAAAACTCAATACTACCGAACACGTATAAGTTACATTCGCAGAAACGATTAAAAATGAAAGAAGTTTACGGATACGATTTGGTGTAATGGAGTTTATTTTCTATACTCTGGCAACAGATTACATCATTTGAAAACACATGTGTGACGGCTAGAAGTCAAAACGATAGGATGTCATCATGATAATAATAAGAAAGATAGAATATGTTTGTTAATATAATTATAATAATAGGTATATTAAAAGTGATACGAGTCTTTAATGAATGGTTGATTTGTGGAATAAAATCTCTACTGACCGCCACCGCGATTTCTGCGGCCGTAAGATTTTGTAAGAAAGTATGTAGGTACATATACATTATCTTCTCAGTACATTCAATATTGAATTTATTCAAATTCAGTATAACAGTAAAAACCAAATCCTCGCGAACTACAAAGTACATAAACTTTAAGCTCAGCTTTCCATTGTCATGTCTGAGCCGCAGCCGTATCATGCAAACTGTAGCCGCACCATGATCCTACCGCATTAACACAAAAAGAACTGCCGAGGTACGGCGCCCTTCTGCCAGAAGTCTGCACTCGCGATACTTCCCTGCGGCAGCTTCGGCACGAGTAAATAAGTTCGGAAGACAGAGAGTAAGAGATAAATAAGTTCGGAAACGTAACTTACTGATTTTTCGTTTGAAACTAGAATGATTTACATATTATACTTATATTCTCTTTCCAGGGGGCTTATGATGGTCCCGTTTTATCTATTTATCGTGCTACGCCTCACTTACGCACTTACATACTTGTTAGAACCTGACGGCAATAACGACAAACGATTAAAGACGGTACCATCATAAGCCTACAGAAATGGCACAAAAGGTACCTACCTACTAGTTATTTAGCCGTGTTTCCCTGTAAATTGCAATACATTCCTAGTTATTTATTTGTATTTTCTATATTCTTGTTATTACCTATACGATTTGAATACATTTGTCACCATCCCAACTCCTCATGCGGGTGTCGTAAGAGTCGACTAAGGGATTGAAGTGTCACTGACCACTATTTGATAAAATATTGATGGTGGGCAGCCAGCATCATCATAGTGGACACATTACTGCGATCGCCAATCCGCTTGCCCAGTGTGGCGATTATGGGCATTTACCTCCTAATGCGTTTATACGCATAGTTGCCTACGTCCAGCAGTGGACTATCATAGTCTGATGATGATGATGATACGATTTGAATATTAGGTATGCATAAATTCATGACCACAGCTGAAATTTTTCACTTTCATATCGTATAATTATCTGCTAGCATACAAGTAAATCGTCGTCTAATAGCCAAAACTGACACTCATCTTAGCAACCTCGTATGTCAGTATTGAATCAGATCGTAACTGAGATACGAGCTTCATTTCGAGTACGTATTTGTTATTTTAGTTAGTTTTGTTTGTCAACTGGAGTAATATTTGTATGGTTTTACTTCAAAAAGTGATACTTCCTTACTTAGGGAAGTGGAACTGCCGATAAAGAACGGAACTCCGGAACTCTTTGGTGTTTTGTATGTATGTAACTGGTTATGCATTTTAAGCAATGAAGATGGTCGTATAAGTTATTGTAAAATACCAGTTCTGATGGGGTATTTCCTTAGGAACTGAGGGAACTGGTCAAACCTTAGGATTGTGTATCATTTACAAATCAAGCATTTTCATTAATGCGTTGTAATGTATGTGGAACTGCCGATAAAGACCAGAACGGAACTCCTTAACGACACGTGTTTCACTTTTGGTAGATATTTCTGATTGATTGCGTAAGTTATGGAGCGATGGCTGTGATGCAAGTTTTTGACAAAGATCAGTTTAGATGGTAGGTCAAGTTAAGGAATTAAGGGAACTGATTAATGTAGAGTATTTATGTAAGCTACTCTGTAAAAGAGGTGTCATACAGAGCTAAACTATATGTACCTTATAGTTTCGCTCTATCCGTCTGTCTGTCCGCAACATAGCCCAGTGGCCATTAATATTAGAAATCTGCAATTTGGTACAGATATACATATTAATCATGCCGACAAAGTGGTAGAAAAAATTAGAATATTTTTTTTTTTATGTACTTTCCCAACTCGTGAAGTGTGAATGATTTTTTTATTTGCTGTAATCCTATAGTGTGAAATATCGTTGAATAGGTCTTTGAAAAAGTAATAAGGGTCTTCAACCAAAATATTTTTCAAAAGTCAATCTTTTCGGAGATATCCGAAGAACTACGGAAACCAAGCATGGCCCGACATGCTATTGTCTGGTGTTTTATTACCTCAGAAGCGGCTAATGCTATTGGTATGATGACGTCTTTTTAAATAAATAAGCTACTCTTTAAAAGAGGTTTCATACTATTCTAACTTCTTAGGGTTCCGTAGTAAACTAGGAACCCTTATAGTTGCGCTCTGTCCGTCTGTCCATCTGTCTGTCCGCAGCATAGCTCAGTGGCCATTAATATTAGAAATCTGCAATTTGGTACAGATATACATACATACCGTGGTAGTGGTAGAAAAAAATTGAAAAAAATTTTTTTGGGGTACCTCCCCAACTGGTGAAGTGTTAATGTTTTTTTTTATTTGCTGTAACCCAATAGTGTGGATTATCGTTGAATAGGTTTATTGAAAAAAAATAATGGTCTTCAACCAAAATATTATTCTAAGGTCAATCGTTTCGGAGATATCCGAAGAACTACGGAACCCAAGCATGGCCCGACATGCTATTGGCTGGTGTTTTATTACCTCAGGGGCTGCTAATACTATTGATATGATGATGTCTTTTTAAATAAATAAGCTACTCTTTGAAAGAGGTTTCATACTATTTTAACTTCTTAGCGTTTCGTAGTAAACTAGGAACCCGTATAGTTTCGCTATGCCCGTCTGTCCATCTGTCTGTCCGCAGCATAGCTCAGTGGCCATTAATATTAGAAATCTGCAATTTGATACAGATATACATATTAATCATACCGTGGTAGTGGTAGAAAAAATTAGAAAAAACATTTTTTTATGGGGTATCTCCCCAACTGGTGAAGTGTGAATGATTTTTTTATTTGATGTAATCCTATAGTGTTAAATATCGTTGAATAGGTCTTTGAAAAAGTAATAAGGGTCTTCAACCAAAATATTTTTCTAAAGTCAATCTTTTCAGAGATATCCGAAGAACTACGGAACCCAAGCATGGCCCGACATGCTATTGGCTGGTGTTTTATTATCTCAGGGGCTGCTAATGCTATTGATATGATGACGTCTTTTTAAATAAATAAGCTACTCTATAAAAGAGGTTTCATACTATTCTAACTTCTTAGGGTTCCGTAGTAAACTAGGAACCCTTATAGTTTCGCTCTGTCCGTCTGTCCGTCTGTCTGTCCGCAGCATATCTCAGTGGCCATTTATATTAGAAATCTGCAATTTGGTACAGATATACATATTAATCATGCCGTGGTAGTGGTAGAAAAAATAGAAAAAACATTTTTTATGGGGTACCTCCCCAACTGGTGAAGTGTGAATGATTTTTTATTTGCTGTAGTCCTAGTGTGGAATATCGTTGAATAGGTCTTTGAAAAAAATAAGGGTCTTCAAACAAAGTTTTTTTCTAAAGCCAATATTTTCAGAGACATCCGCAAAACTACGGAACCCTAGCATGGCCCGACATGCTTTTGGCCGGTTTTTTTATTACCTCCGGGGCTGCTAATATACCTACAGGTTGATATAAAGTGAAAAAAAGGAATTTCCTTGTAGCGGCTACGTCACTGGTTTCTAATACCCTAAGGGCCCGGCCACATGACCACGGTGCGGCGTCGTAAACATAAAACGGCGCCGCATCGGGGTATTGCACGTTATCGCACCGTGCGAAAATACGACGTGGCGTCGTACAGTTTAACGGTGCTGCACCGGGCAAACACACGTTGTCGCGCCGCGCGCCGGCGCCTGCACATTAACATTGCGGTACCGTGTTGAGTAGATGCATCTAAGTTTTGTCTTTTCTTTGCTCGTGTTGTTTTCAAACCCTGGAAAAATGACTTGGCGGACCTCCTTCCACGCTCTAGTATTTAAAAACGTATCTTTGTAATCGTCAATTGTTTTGTCGCAGAGGACTGAACGTTCTTCTACCAAAGAAATCAACTTATCGGCATCTATACCCTCAACCATCTTTGAAAAAAGTGTAATTACTAGTGATCGTTATCAACGTGCACTTTCCGTGGCAATGACTACGGTTGACAGAAAAAGTAACAAATATGAAAATGCGTTTTTGTTCTATTCCTTGTACCCTAAAAAAAAAGTACCTACCTACTCTTGTTAGGGCACATACAAACTTTATCCTACTTTATTAAATAAAAATTTTAATGTCATTAATTTATGACCAGAGATCGAATTTCGATCGAATTCAATCAAAATGAATATTCTAGTAACTATTTCAAGTGGAGTAAGATCAGTGTTATACAGGGTGGGAATGAGTATTCGGACAGACTTTACCAATACATTTTTGATTTCAAAAGAAGTAAAAAATATTATGAGACATATGTCATTTTCGGACAAAAAGTTTTTTTTTAAAATTCTTATTTGTGATTTTTTGTTTTTTTTTGTACCAATTTAATAATAAATTGTAAGGAAAGAATTTTAATTTCGGTGTAGGTAATTATTTATTATAATTAAAATGACTATAATTTATGACATTTTAATAATCTAAAAAATACCTGTGTATTTGATTTTTGTGTCAACCATATTTTGCCACCAATACCGCAGTTGCGGCACGTTGATAACGATCACTAGTGTTTACTAACTGAGTAAACTGAGAAAGAAACTTGGTGCTAAAAGGATTGTGACGTTCCTTTCAGAAATTATAGTCATTTTAATTATAATAAATAATAATTACCTACACCGATTTTAATCACTTATTCAAATTACACTGATTGGCTGTCAAACGTTCACGTCAAATTGAAAAATCCATTATACGGAGTGGTTAGTGAGTAACCCGACAAACTTGAAAGGTGTATTCCTGACCAAATTTTGAGACTATGATGTCATATGAACTTTTCTGGAGTCAGCTTTATTTAAGAGATAATAACAGTCATGTTAAAAAAATATATATTTTCATAATAAGTCTCTGATAAATGCCTGCACGATTAAAATTCTTACGCTAATAGTTTTTATCTTGACATACTTACTGACGAAAGTTAGAGAAAATGAGAAAAAGTATCAGAAAATTTTAACCTAAGAAAAAAATTATATATATAAAATAAATTCTTACCTTACAATTTATTATTAATCATGTATAAAAAAATTAAAAAAATCACAAAAAAAATTTAAATATCTAACTTTTTTGTCCGAAAATGACATAATATACACGGTGCCTCGCGAGTAAACCACATAATTTTAACTATGCATTCTAGACATCAAAATAAACAAAAAATATTATGAGACCAAATGTCAAATTCCACAAAAAAAATACTGTTTATCATATCAACAATTTGTTAAAACTAATTTTTTAAATGTTTTTCTTTAGGGACAGGTTTTTTCGTCAAGTCTATTCTTATTTTTTGATTGTCAGGCAAAAGGTGTGGTAATTAGAACACATTGTGGCAGCATTGTAATCAAAAAGAAGTTTTATGACGAGTTACGTCGAAAAACTTTTTCCGAAAAAAGGTTAATTATCTTTGGAACCAAGCCGAATCCAGGAAATTTTATATAACATTAAATACTCTAAATATGCTCAGGAATTCAGTATTAAAATTATGTGGTTTCCTCGCGAGGCACCGTGTATGTCTCATAACATTTTTGACTTCTTTTGACATCAAAAATGCATTGGTATAGTCTGTCCGTATACTCATTTCCACCCTGTACTCCACTCGAAATAGTTACTAGAATATTCATTTTGATTAAAATAAAGACTTTTGCAAAATGTCATTTATAGTACTGTTGTGTCATAAGTTAATGACATTATTTTTTTTCTTTAATAAAGTAGGATAAAGTTTGTATGTGTCCTAAGGAGAGTACTATTTTTTTTGAGGGTACGAGTTATAGAACAAAATAGCATTTTCATATTTGTTACTTTTTCTGTCAATCATAGCCATTGCCACGGAAAGTGCACGTTGATAACGATCACTAATAATTACACTTTTTCAAAGATGGTTGAGAATGTATAGATGCCGATTTGTTGATTTCTTTGGTAGAAGTACGTTCAGTCCTCTGGGACAAAACAATTGACGATTACAAAGGTGCATTTTGAAAAACTAGTGCGTGGAAGGACGTCTGCCAAGTCATTTTCCACGGTTTGAAAACAACACATGCAAAGAAAAGACAAAACTTGGATGCATCTACTCAACACGGCACCGCAACGTTAATCTGCAGGCACCGGCGCGCGGCGCGACAACGTGTGTTTGCCCGGTGCAGCACCGTTAAACTGCACGACGCCTCGTCGTATTTCCGCACGGTGCGATAACGTGCAATACCCCGACGCCGCGCCGTTTTACGTTTACGACACCGCACCGTGGTCATGTGGCCGGGCCCTAACTGATATGTACTTTTTGGCTTTGTGCAATGGCTATGACACTCTGAATAACATCCATTTCTGTGAATATTAAGTTCTAAAGATGTGATCCACACAGGATTGATAAGATACCTCAAATATATAAATATGCAAGCATATTTATATCTTTTTTATTAATCCATGATTAATTTTTAATCAAAAAGTAAAAAGTAAGACTACTGATAAAGACTACGAAGCTTGTTAGCGGCACCTATTTACGATTGGCCATTTGTGCAATTTGTTATAAATGTTATGAATAACCCTCTGCCGCTGATGTGACGTCTAGTAGATACCAGTGCATTGCAATGTCGCCGTTACAATGTGGATAACAAGATTTAATCATATCACGTCACCAGACCAGTGGCAGTCGTCGTCGTCAGTGGCAGAAGGGTAACGAAGGCTGTCATGAACTGCTCCTTGGTGACCCGCGGGAATTACTGTTACAGAAACAGGATCGATTTTTTTTTCAACCCTGTAGGAGTGTCCCTCTGCTGGGCAAAGGCCTCTCAGATCTCCACAGTCACGTAAATTTTATACCTACGCTTTTTGTGTAATAAATGTTTCGAACTAACTTCCATATATATTATGTACAAGCATGACAATAAAATATGAGTCTGTATTCGGTCTTATTCTATACATGGTCTTACCCACGCTTTACTTATTTTCATTTAGACTGTAGCGTATTCATAGTACACAAAAGTAAATGAAATACGATATTACTAATTCAGAAATATAGTTAGCTTTACGTGTAGCCAGACAAAGTTTTGCTTATCTCCACAGCAGACATTACCGGCGCTAGTTCGCAGAGAGCAAAATCCCGACACGTTCAACGCTAACAAGGTATAATTAAAATCGAATTATGTAATTCAAAACCGAGCTTCCAACGTGATTGCTTTGAAGCGAAACTGTTTTTGTTGTTCATTATCTGTGGCCGCCATGCGGGCTTAGTTTCAGCTGGAATTCGCTTTTAATTCGAATTTCATGCCAAATACGTTTGTAACGGGTTTGTAATGCCAGCGGGGAGTACCTATTTAAAGAACAAAAAGTGTATATTACTGGCGTGGTACGGCCAGCACCAAAAGTGGCTACTACGATTTGAAAAAGTCCAGTCTGCATTACAATGAAATAAGCGTTTTTAATCCCAACACAGACATAGATAATTTTAAGTTTTGCCTACTGTATGGTATCCACATTTCCCTCGTGCTGTTTTATGTACGCTATGATAGCATGAAAAATAGGTAAAATCGTCTTTTTGAGTTCAATTTATTTAGTGAATGCCGAACAATCTTGCTCAGATATACCAAGTCGTAGTCCCATAGTAAGCATATACGTATTAATAAAGCATAAATAAATAATGAATAAATATGTTCAATCGTAATATTCGTAATAACAACATTCGTCTAAGTGGTCACCACTTAAAGCTAGAGAGACAGATCTTACTACTGTAACTCTTATAAACACTTTTTGAGCAACCAAGTATTTAGTAAGATCTTGGAAAAAACTCCCAGAAGCTGCGGTCTGAGCACAAACTTTAAAATACTGTCAGCGTAAAATACTTTTCATCACTATTGTGATGAAATAGTACATTGTGTATTAAGGGCGGTAAATACATACAAATACGTTCTGATACGGATTTTTATTCGTTGGCGGAATATCTTAATTTAGCTATATTTATTAGATACGCGGTATTAACCAATGCCCGTTACGCGAATGTACTCTGTGGACGTTGTGTAGATACGTAGTATTTACGAGTGCTAACTAGTTACGCGGTATTGCACTATCTCCGTCGAAATTCAATTCTAAGCTTTTGATAATTCATCCATATCCTTCGATAGTAAAATACATCATATTAAAACGCTGATTCTACTAGCTTGAGCCGCGCCGAGAGTACACAATAATCTCCGTTTCATTACCCACATGCTCGTGGGATGAGACTAACCAGATTCTTTTAATAATTTATATGATACATAGTTAGCGGCCGTATATCTTGTTACGTTGGCTAAGCTTTGTAAATCAGACGTGGCTTTTGTTTCTTTTGACGTTCATTTGTTTACGTCACTATAGTCTAAAAATCCATCGTAGCTTGAAAAAAATTACAACAGTACTGTTTCATCGTCAGTGCTGAAGAGATGGAACATTATATTTGTTAAAAGCAAATACTTACATAGGTGCACACGGTATTAGTTCATCATCAAACGTATCAATTAAAAAAAAACCGGCCAAGTGCGAGTCGGACTCGCGCGCAAAGGGTTCCGTACCATTATCAATTTATTGTTAAAAAAATACAGTTAAATCAACCTACCTCAAAAATTATAAGAGATAATTTAATCAAACCAAAAATCGTTGATAGAGTTATTAATGTGCATAACATATATTTTTTTCAGAATTTTATATCGCGTAGTTTAAAAAATAGAGGGGGGGACACATTTTTCAGACTTTGAGAGCTGATATATCGAAAACGATTTGCTTAAATAATAAAATATTTTAAAATAAAAATAAAACCGCTTTCAAAAATTCGCCCGAACTAAAAAGTTAAAAATAATTTTAGTTTCTACTTCTTAGGATTTCCTACCCAAACATTTAAACCTTTTACCCTATTCATTGAAATAAAATATTATGGCTAGGTATCCTACAGATTTCTTAGAAGTCGGTGCCAAGCCAAATACGTTCATAGGTATATTAGATAGAGCTTTGTAACTTACTGTCACTCCGATTATGTTTTTATCAAAAGAATGATCTACCTCAGTCATTTTGATGAAAGCATAACCGGACTCCGGAGTGAGAGTAAGTTACAAAGCTCTATTAAATACAGTCATATACTCGCGAAGTGAACATATTTGGCTTGGCACCGACTTCTAAGAAATCTGTAGGATACCTAGCCATAATATTTTATTTCAATGAATAGGGTAAAAGGTTTAAATGTTTGGGTAGGAAATCCTAAGAAGTAGAAACTAAAATTATTTTTAACTTTTTAGTTCGGGCGAATTTTTGAAGGCGGTTTTATTTTTATTTTAAAATATTTTATTTTTTGCTTTTTAGTAGTGTAAAGTCGTTATTTGGTATGCTCTAAATACTTATAATTATTAGAATTTACTGCACTGTAATAGGCCAGAAAACCTGAACTGGATAACTTAAATATTCAAAGAAATATCCCATTATTAAATATACAGGAGATATATATTGTATCACCAGCAGGTATGAATAATTTCAAAGATTATAGGTAACAGCCTTAGCATGCCTATATTATTTAAAGAATCACTAACCGCTAACCAACATGTCATAACTACTAAGCAAACACTTGAATAGATCTCGAAAATGTATGACAGTTGTTATATTCAAAGAATTATCCTCCAACTCCTAATTGTTAAGGAGTTATACCTTTCGTCATCAGCTCACCAACATGAGACTATGACCACCTAAAGGCAAATACTCAAATAGCTTCCAAAATACATGAACTATATTATACACGGTGTTACGCGAGCACTGCGAAAGATTTTAACTATGCATTCTAGACATCAAAATAAACAAAAAATATTATGAGACCTAATGTCAATACCACCAAAAAAAAAATTTTTTTTCTTTTTGTTTAGGCCGATTTGAATACTTTTTAACATTTCCAGTACTTTTTATCATAACAACAATTTGTTTAAATTATTTATTTCAATTGTTTTTTTAGGTAGAGGTTATTTCGTCTAGTCTATTCGTATTTTTTGATTGTCAGGCAAAAGGTGTGGTAATATTAGAACACATTGTGTTACGTCGAAAAACTTATTTCGAAAAAAGGTTGATTATCTCTGAAACCAAGCCGAATCCAGGAAATTTTATATAACATTAAAGACTCTAAATATGGTCAGGAATCCAGCATTAAAATCTTTCGGAATGCTGACGTAACACCGTGTATTTAAAGAATTATCCCCCAACTCCTAATCTCTAAGGAGTTGTACCTTCCATCATCAGCTCACCGACATTAAAGGATGACCACCTAAACGCAAATACTCGAATAGCTTCCAAAATACATGAAATATGTTATATTTAAAGAATTTTCCCCCAACTCCTAATCTCTAAGTAGTTGTACCTTTCATCATCAGCTCACCAACATGAAAAGATGACCACCTAACGGCAAATACTCAAATAACTTCCAAAATACACGAAATATGTTATACTTAAAGAATTATCCCCCAACTCCTAATTGCTAAGGCGTTGTACCTTCCATCATCAGATCACCAACTTATAACGTTCATGACTAGACGCAAATACTTGATTAGTCTTCGAAAATAAATGAAAAATGTCATGTGTGCCTACAACATTTGAAGAGTTCCCTCGATTTCTCCAGGATCCCATCATCAGATCTGAATTCAGTGACAATGGGACCAACTAGAAGGTATACCCTGTCAAACAAAAAAAGAATTGTTCAAATCGGTCCACGCGTCTTCGAGTAATCGGGGAACATTTATAAAAAAAAAAAGATTTCGACGAATTGTAAACCTCCTCCTTTCTGAAGTCGGTTAAAAATGAGATTTATAAACCTTCATATCATTTACAAAGACCTTTCTATTAATATCCCACACGCTTAAATACAACTAAAAAATTTTTTCTATCACTCAGTTACATGTATGGAGGGCCCCCACCCCAATGGTTTTTTTTACAATTTAGTATACGTATCATAATCCTGTAGCGGTTCATACAACACATATCCTCACCAAATTTCGTTACTGTAGCATTTATAGTTTCCGAGTAAATCGGCTGTGACAGTTGGACAGACGGACAGACGGACATGACGAATCTATAAGGGTTCCGTTTTTGCCATTTTGGCTACGGAACCCTAAAAAACGATCTTTAATCTTTAACTTTTAATATCTTATCACATACTTCGGGATACGCGGAAAGTAGTGCGGATTTTTATTACCACACTAGTTGGACTGAATAGAATGGCGTTTACTCCACCGACAAGAGCCAGGCTCTTAAGTAGTAGAAGAAGAACTTGTATGAATTACAAGAAAAGTTGTGAATAAATATGGTAGAAAAACTATAATTTAAACTTGATGGAAAACCTTATTCATTTAAATGAATATTAAAATTATGACGGCAGAAAAGAGAAACAGTAGATCAGGAAATTATGAGCTTTTTATGTAAATATGGTATGGGATTTACATTACGGTAGCAACCCTAATAATATAATTATTTTGTTACTAATTAATACTAGTCTTAATCAGTTCATTGTAATTTTGGTGATTATCAAGCTGAAATCTGCTAAACTATATTCTATCTCGATCGAATTCCATAAATGGAATTTGGAAGCACTAATTATTATTAACTAGCAGTTACCCGCGGCTTCGCCCGCGTTCTAATATCTACTCACTGCGTGTTAATGTTTTCCCGCGAGTATCTCGCGTTTGCCTTAACCGATTTACGTGTGGCGGATGGCGCTTTTACCCGCGGTTCGGCCGCGTTCTATCAATTTTTATCACGGTCGTATTCAACTTAAGACCTAAATTCAAGATGGCGAACTTTTCTTGCAATTTTGACTTCAAATTCCATATGAAGAATTTTTCATCTTCTCGGTATCGATTTTTATCAATATTAAATCAAAGTTCTAGAAATTTTTGATGTGATAGCTTCTCACTTTTTGTACCTACCTCAAAATCGTTCTGAAAAACCCCCTTGGATCCTAAGATACCGATTTTTATTAAGGTCGGATTCAAACTAAATAAATTCAAGGTGCCGACCACTTTGTGCAAATTTGACCTCAAATTCATTACTTTTACGTTTTGACATTTCAGATATCGATTATTATCAAAATCCGCTATCATATTATAGTCATCTTTACCATCTGGTAACCGACATATATTTTTTATCATTAATAGTGTACATACACACTCACATAGGTGATTGTTGTGTTTTGATGATAAACTATCATTTGTCGTTTCCCAAGCCTTACAAAGATGACCATAATTAGCGGAGCTGATTAACATTTGAAGTAAGTCAATATTGTTACTGTTTCTTGCAAATTTGACTTCTGCTTCATTATAATGAACAGATCAGATTACCACCGATTTTTATGACGGACAATATCGACACTGGAAATTTCAAATGTCGTAAGGGACATTTTGTCGTAAGTACACTTTGAATTGCATAGAACTCAGAAAAAAATTATCTATCGATCTGTATTATTTACTTTTTGATATCGCTTCAAATAAAGAAGTTATGAAGTGAATTCATTTTGTTGTAACTTCATATTGCTTTAAAAAAAATGTTGTATGGGTCAAATTTTTAATTTGAAGGGATAACGTTTCCATTTTCAACGTAGTATATCCTTCTTATTCATAAATCCCTATGTGGTTAGTTACTACAGCAAAAGAAAGTGCCTTTACGACATTCTATCTGATGAAATAAATACGAAACTGTGAATTCACAATGGCGTAAGGGACAAATATTTTAAACTTTTGTGCATTACAACACAATTTCGAAGATAGTATGGCTGTATTCCCTTAATAAACTGAGTCGTATGTACATATAAATCAAAATAATTTTAAAGTTTGATGTCGTAACTCACCTTTTAATTTTATAAAGTATACGTTACTACATTAAATACGGTACATGAATGAGAGTTACGCCTCAAAAAAGATGATATTAAAAATCTTGAAAGATTTTTTGTGTACGTTATAACATTTTGTTTAGTTTCTTATAGCACTTGCAACAGTGCCGGCGCGACTTGACCCAGGGGCGTCTCAGGAAGAGGGGTGAGGGCAGAGCAGTATTTTTACTACCACATAGATACTGCATCCACCAGCGACTCACGCACATTTCCACTTCCACCCCTGGAGCATATACATCGCTCTAACGATTCCTCTCTGGACGGCCAACGGCCAATCAAGGCAAGCCGAGTCCTACAGTTCTTCTTGGATTCTACTTTGACCGACGAAAACATGCCTGAGAAGATGTTGCTATTGCCGAACAGCTCCCCACAAGCTGCCCCAATCTTATTATTATCTCCCTGGGAATCATGGGCTTATTTATAATTAGCTGTCTTTTGCCAATTCGAGAAATTTACTCTGTAGTACACGTGAACCGTGAACCAGTCTCAGCAGGCTATTGAACAGTGTAATGAGCTATGATCATTGCATGTGTCAGAGATAGGGCTATAGTAGTAAGGTCCGGACATCTGCCATATATTATCTATCTTTATTATTGTTGTTTTGGTCTAATATCCGCCGCGCCGAGCAGTTATGATATTTTGTCGCAGCCCTTTTTATAAGTCATTACTGATTCTTGTCGAGGCCAGAACATTTCAAATTCTGACGGCTGCAATTTTGTGTATATCATAAGGTCTGCCTAGGTAAATACTTCTTTTATGCATTTGTGGTCTGCAGAAACAGAGGAGGAGGAGGCCCATAGTAGATTAATTGATAGTTTAAATCAATATGTTGCAACGTTGCACAGTCGCTCAGTCACTCTGATTTTTGGCAGAAACCACATATTGCATCTTGTTTCTTACCAAATTCAAATTCAACCCCATACCATACCCATGATTGTTATACATATGTTAATAGTTAGGATGGTATCAGCGTAATTCGTCCCATTCATTATTCGTTCATTTCTTATATCCGTCTCATTCTGTGTTCGTCACGCATTCTTTATTTGTCTCGATCGCTATATGTCCCTACCGTCTCAAGTCCAATTATGTAACCTGTCTCTTTCTTAATTAGTCTTTTTCGTTTTCCGTCACGGTCTTCCTAGGACTATGTCTTTGTTTGTCTCTCTCGTTTTTGGTATCATTCGCACTTTATCTTTAGTCACTTTCGTTATTCGTCTCACTCTTTTTTTGTCTTTAGTGGTAACTCGTACCTTTCTTTTTTGGGCACGTTCGCTAATCGTCCCATACTACGTAGGTCTTAGTTGCTATTCATATCTCCTCCGGATCGGAATTGTTAAAGAAATTGAAGTTTAAGTGAAACTTCTATGAAATTAGATGAAATTATGACGGTCACTCGGTCAATGAGATAGAATTAAAAAAATAATTAAGATGGACGGAAAAAGATGGTTACAAATAGCGACCGAGACGTAAAACGAATGTAACGAACTTAGAATTAGACTGAAAATGAATGAGACTAATCACGAATGTGACCAATAACGAATGCATGAAAAAAACTGAGACGAATAAGTGAATGAGACCAAAATCGAAAGGGAATAATTAAGAATGAGTCATAGGAAGACCGTGACGAAAAACGAAAAAGACTTATTAAGAAAGAGACAGGTTACATAATTGGACTTGAGACGATAGAGACATATAGCGATCGAGACGAATAAAGAATGCGTGACGAACACAGAATGAGACGGACATAAGAAATAAACGAAAAACGAATGGGACGAATTAAGCTGATACCGTTAGGATTCTCGAGTCTTCACAGGCTTTGTTACTTTTGAGCTCAAGTAGCTCTTTATTGTTTTCTGTTATTGAACCCTTGGATAAGAGCTTACGAGTGAGAGTTACTTTGATGGACTTCAAATGTGCGATTGCTCTTATCTTATCTTATCATATCTAGTTTGTTCAGCAGAGAATATGGCTCCGGTTTGGTGATTACATAGAAAGGCTCTGGGCTGATAATGCGTGTGTTGCCGTTCTTTCCGGTAAACTCATCTGCTGTTTCGTTTCCAACAATATTGCAATATCCTAATACCGATCTAAGTGTAACTTCATTAAAGTCAAGGGTGTTTAATTTATTCTTGCAGCACTGGATTATTTAAAGCATCGCAACTTGACTGTTTGAGTTGATGTAGATAATAGATAATATTGGTTTTTAGGTTTCTGGGCAAATTGATTGCCACACATAATGTAATATTTATGCGCGGAAATCATCATAATATTGTCTAGAAAATGAAGGCCATTTTGCTCATGCTGATGCAAACTCTGACCTTAGGCCTCTCACCTGCTTGTACCTGTAGTGCCATTTTCGACAATCATTCTGGTTGTTTGTCCATTTGTATCTTGAGGGTATTTCGACTGTCTGGTGAAGCCACCTTCGATGTGCTTGTTTTATTCCCGAAAGCCCAGGCTTTCAAGTTGGTTTTTGCAGGCTGTTCAAACACTGAGAACACCCTGTCGTTGTGTGAAATTCATACTCAGTTATATTGAGGGTTGAAGTAGCTATTCTGTTAGAGAACACTCTTCGGACCCATATAGTCGTGGTTTCATCCCTTTGATTTAATTTTATTAAGGATGGTTTCTGTGAGTTTATTATCGAAAGCACCTTCGACCTCAAGGAATACACACCGACCTGTTTGCTTATTCTCTAGACTTTACCGCCGTTTTGGTGACCTGTATCGTGTGCTTAGCTTATTTTTATTTTGTTTTTTTTTTCTGTTATTTTCTTACTGGTGCAGTAAAGAATTACTTACTAACTTACTTACTTTTATGGACCTTG